>SNQJ01S0013604.1:36766-71434 GCA_010110895.2 Picea sitchensis
TAGAGGATGGGAGAGGGAGGAATGTGGAGAGAAGAAAAAGAGAGTGAGTGGGGTAGAGAGAGATATCAGGGGGATAATGATTGGGGGGAGAGAGGGGGGAAGAGGGACACAAAAAGGGAGGAGAAAAGGGGGAAAGAGAGAGAGAGCATTGGGAGAGTGAGCAAGGGATAGGGAGAGAGAGGTCAAAGAGAGAGAGAGAGGAAGATAGAGGGAGGGAGGGTAGACCACACAAGAATTTATCTTTCATCAGAGGAGTCACACATACCGTGGCTTGCAAAATGGTCTGGAATATTCAGAAATGACATGAAATATTACTCCATTAGAGAATATACTTAGAAGGAAATTATAAATTTGGATTGTCGCGAGTATGAGAAACTGTATGGGTCTATTTCAAGTTTGTTGAGCTACTTCTAGGTGTGGTAACAGACTTGACATAAAGTCATATTATTTGTCAAATTTTGTTCACCGTCCTCTAGATGTAGTAACAAACCCCACATACAATCAACTTTCTATCGCTACTGCACATTTTTTTTCACTATTCCTATGCATATGATTGCATCTGGGTCGATGAGCTTGCCCCTCTTTGCACGAATATTCTCTTCCTACTTGAAGGTGGGTATATAACCAGGGAACGATGCTCTCAAAAGTCTATAATGCCTGCATGGACATGTAACTGAGAAATGTTAATAGGAAGGAATTCTAGATTATGGACTTTGCAACACTTTCTGAAGATTACTTTATACTACCACCTTCTGCAAGAAGTTTGTCGTCTTCAGGTAATGATTTGGTTTCTGAAAATCACCTTTTACTACCACCTTCATGTACTCATTTCATTTCATTATTTAGAAGAGACCTTAATGTAGTGGTGTATTCTAGAGTTGTTTCCACCTAATATCAATCTTCTTGTTGTTTTCCTTGCTTTGGATAAGGAAAATGCATTTCTTTTGTTGCAGTGGATTTGATATTTGAAAAAAAAATAAAAATTGCTCAAACAATACAATTTCTTATTTTTAAAAATATAGAACAATGTTTTTTTTTAACACACATTTGTTCGAAAAATTTTAGTCATTGTTTGGGATTCATGTCCTCCAAGGATGTTAATTGATCACACAATTAATATTTCTTGTGCCAATGCAATAAATTTGTCGTCCATTATGGCAATTGCATTAACAGTGCAATGTCAGATAATAGATGTTTGACATGTAACCAATGTCAAGGTCATTATCTCACAGGATACGCAACGTACAAAGATTTCTGGACTCAAAGAAACATTGTAGTTGTCGTGACAAAGAAACACTAAAGTCGATGTTATTTGCAGGTTTGACAATATTGCAGTCTAATTGCTTTTCCATTGACATCCCTGCTTGTTCACCACATTGTCACACTGCAGTCAATAACATTTTTCCTATTTCCACCACTAGTATCTATGTCCGAAGCCGAAGCTATCTGGAGCCTGGAGTCATCGCCAGTGTGGATGTGTGAAGGTGAAACTACCTGGAGTATGGGATCACAAATTATTACACCCTACATTAGTATCAGTAGTGAGCGAAAGTTGATTGTATGTCGAGTCTGTTACTACATCCAAAGGTCTCTCAACACTTTTTGACATAAAATTGTTGTTTGTCAAGTCTATTGCAACTTTTTCATAAAACGTTCTATAATTTTAGAATGTCGATTCAAACATGCATACAGCTTCTCACGTTCATGAGTATCCAATTTTATAATTTCCTTCTGAGTGTGTTCGGTCATGGAGTAATATTGGACGTCACTTCCGAATATTCCAGACCATTTTGTGGGCCGCGATGTCTGTCACCCCTACAATGAAAGATATATTATGATGTGGTCTGCAGGAATTGATACACTTTCCATATCTGTTCTTCTGGAAGAATCTATGTACTTCAATAGAGGAACATTTTGCAGCCGACTTGGACGTCCCTTCTAATTTACAACAATAAAACAAATAAGTTCAACATAGAAATATTCAGGCAGGCTTTTCAACGAAACAGATGAACGAATACAGGGAGAATAACAGTCACAACATACTTGAATTTTTTTTTGTCTCAACTTTTGTTGGCTAACAGGATTTTTTTCCCCCAAAGATGACGTCACATAAAACCACTCCCTTGTCTTTGAATCGGGCCTGAATCACATCTCTAAGTTGTCTCAGATGTCAATGACTAGGAACATTACAAGGAAGGCACCTTAAACCCCAAGTTTTCGATGATAGAGGGAAATTAACACTTAGAAAAGTATGGAATGTTGAATAACCAACCAATGTAGGTAGGCCATATCTAGAAGAGACAAGTTATTAAAAAAGTTGGGATAGATCTAGCTGGCAGCACCAATGAAGTTCAAGACCCGAAATTGATATTCAACTCGTTGTTTTTTACGAATCAAGCATTTGATGATCAAGTTGAAATCTATAAAATACTGTCCATAGGATTCATTATTGTACATACTTTATTTTTTTGTCAGTGGCAAGCCCAATCGCAGTCATCATGGAAAATAATCTCAGCTGTATTTTGTAACCCTATTTATTTGAATATAGAATATTTGAGGTTTTTGTATGGTGTTTTCCAATCTCTAGTATTGTTTTTTATTTTATTTTGTACTTTATTTGTGGTGTTAAACATGGATGACAAGATTTTCTTTCTATTTCCCATCACTTCGATTTAAATAAAGGCTACTCTGTTTTCTCTTTACATTTTACATGGAAGAATAATTTGTCATAGGCCAAACTTATGTGGCATCCATGTTATAGCAAGATTTGCCTCACCATTGCTATCTTGCACAGAGGGCCTTTTTTCATTTCCCTATGCAGACTTATCATCCCTTTTTGACAAATCTAGAGCTAAAAAAAAGAATTTTTCCACATATGCGCGCCCTATCAGCTATACAACAAGCGTATACGTAGGCATCTCCACTACAGCCCGCGTACATCAGGATTTGTGCCAGAAAATACAAAAATGGAGCTGGGTTTCCATGTCACGACAAGAGATCTCTAATCCTTGGCCTTCCATATACTGGAAACATTCTGACTCGACCTTTCAGTTGCATTGTGAAGGCTATAAGAGCACAATTTCGAGCTATGGAAAGGGAGTGAGCATTCAACTTTGAGAGAAAAGTTACTATGGAGAAATTACTTCATATTGAGTCTGCATCCCTTTGTCCCTCAAGTATGAACACAGTGTTTAGCCCCCAAGCTCTTTCCCTATTGTTGAGAGAATATCATTGTCTCTCTCTTTTGAGCTTGCCTTTGGAAGAGGATTGAAGTGGTGGAGACCCAGTTGGAAGGAACTTGGTTCCTTGGTTTTGAGTCGTGCCGACACAGAAGTCTGTAATGTTGACACTTTTGTTGATCAATTATTAATAGAAATAATCATTTCCCATCCTATTGGTATCATGCAAATATATGATTATTATCCATGGGCATGTTTGTAATGTTTATTAATGTATTATGCTATCCGATGTGCTAACTCCTTTACATTATCACTATATACTTGCTTTTCTTGTTTGTTGAGAACTTATTGCAGGTATAAAGCTTTGGATCAGAGTGCTCAACGGTGGAACATCATCAAATGTTGGATCGAGGTAGGCCTCTTTCTTATCTGGAAAATCAGTTTATATAGCATACAATGGAATTGAGTTGATTTCTGCAGTCATACCTGTTTGTTGTGGTTTACCCTTGGCCATAGAGAGTTTTTCCCTCGTAACAGAAATGGAAACTCCACTGGGGAGAGATCTTCCTTCTAAGGGTTGAAGTACTTTTTCTTCTTGCATTGCTCTTTTTCCTTTGTGTTTCTTTTCGTATCATTGCTTGGCAGATTATGTTCACTTAGAGTCTGAGTTTTCAGCCTTTTTTCCCTTGCCTGGCCTTGTTTTAAAGCCCGTACGCTCATTTTTCCTTGACAGTCGCGTACACACACGTGCTACCTCTCTGCAAGCTGCGTATATACGTACTATTCTCCTGAACAATTGTGTATACTAGTTTTACTTGCTTGTTTGCTTGGTTTAGTGACTGTTGGGTGAGTTTTGATGGTTGTTGAGCCTTCTTAGGTCTCTGTAGTGCCTGCTGAGCTTCTATGGGTTGACAGGAAGCCTATTGGGAGTTGAATTTATGGGCGTAGTCTATCTCATAGTTTTTCATTTTTTGGTTTTTCCTTATACCCTGGGTTGTTTTCTTGGCTGCTTGGTATTTTGCTTGAGTTATTTCGTTTATACATAGTAGAATTCATATATCAGGTTGCTTTTCAGTCCATGCATTTTCTATTTAATATATTGAAAATACAAAAAATATAGGCATTTTGCATTGGTTAGCAATTTTGTCTTTGAACCTTTATCATTAGCTTAGTGAATTTAGCGAAAGATTTCATTTTACTTCTTAATTGCATAGTTGAGATTGAAAATTGCACTATTTTTATTAGCATATCATTCATTGAAAAGTTAAAGGTAGACTTTGCATTATATTCATATTTATCCTTTTCAAAGTCATAACATCATGAGTTCCACTTCCATACCCGTTTGAGTAATCACATCCAATAAATTTATTCTTTAAACTAAAATTGATTAGTCGCGATTTTTATTTTAGAGTGCACAAACTAGCCTAGGATTTAGTGCCTTGGAATAGGATTTTGTGAGTAAACTTCTCCAAGGAAATTAGATTAACATATGTGTCTGAGACAGGGAGTTGATAAGTCCATTGTATAATTGGTAATATCAGGAGGCTCCGCTCACACCGGAGTTAATCACGAGGTCGCACGAAGTTATTTCAAGGGATAACCCCTCGATACTCACCTAGTGTCAGAGATATTTCTGTGGATTTATTCATATTTTGGGATCTTGCTAGTACCCATACCTCTGTGAGAGGTGATGATTTCAAGGTTTTGGGCTTTGCTACCCTACCCATACGGTGATCTGGACTTACGGCTTCTCGTTTGTGCATCAATTATATAGTGGTTTATTAGTTTCTTGACTTAGGTATCTCATAGGTTACTTGCAGGGGTTATTCTTATCGTATCCTAGGTCAGATAGAGGTCATACAACACACAACCTTTATGGAGGATTACCTCTCTGGGGGGATCTGACCGACTGGTTGTTAAGACCACAAGGGCCTCTATAACTAATTCTGTTACCTCCAAAATTTATCAGGGAGTCTCAAGTCCCTCTTGGACGAGGCATACCTTCTTTAGCAAGGGAGGCCACTCAACCACTTTAGCCTATTTGCATGCATATTGGCCATTTGAATTTTTGGTATTCTCTTTGACTACTAGTTCGCCTTAGGAATATGTTTTGGGTTTCACCATCATGGATAGTGGAGCTTCTTTTTCTCCCTCATTTGCTTCTACCTACCCCATGATGCCTACTCATTTCATGGGGACGGATCCTTCCTCCTTTTTCAATGGTATGAAAAATTACAACACTTAGTCTGCGCCTTGGGTCTCTAGTAATTTTTCTATTGATATGTCCTCACCCATGCAATCCTCTCCCTAATCCACATATATGAATCCTAGCATGGGATCCGGGGGCATCATGGCTCTGATGCCTACTTCTTTATTTGATATCAGTCGTGTCCCTATGGGAGGTTGGAACCTCCCTCCCTTTTGAATCTCATGTTAACTATGCTCTTCCAGGAGCCAGTGCTCATATAGGTTCCTTTCCCACTTATTATGCACCACCCATGCATATGTCACCCACCATGTTAGTTCTTTCGAACATTTTTCCCATGACTGGCCCGCATATGCCTTCGGGTATTTCATATGGGGAAAACCAATTTTACGGTTTGGGCTACCCCCTTTATGGAACCCCTTCGCAAGAGGGAAACATATATCATCACTCGAATAATTCTTATCCAACCTCGATCCCTTCGTAGGCCTCAACGATGATGCTCGTCCAAACCTCTTCAAAACATTTTAGCGCAAACTATCACCCTTCTGGGCAGGGACGGGGAGTACACTAGGATCCTTCCTGGCTTGCAATGTTTCAGAATCAATCTTTCCTTGGACCTTGGAATCAAATACCTCCTTCTATCGCTAGCCTAGTAAATGTTAGTCATATTGGTGCTCCATCCCCAACCTCTGCCAGTCATGTCGGAGAGGGGTCAACATTTTCTACAAATTATGTCGAAAGTTCGCACCCAACCTCTACTAATTTTGTTGGGGGCACCATCCTTTTCACTCTGAATCATAACCGTGTCATGTCTCTAGCCTCTATTCATCATTCATGAGATGACTCTATTTCCCATGCTAATTAGATTGAGAAGCCTAGACGTCTTAGATGTAAGCCTAAATTCCTTTGCAGGACTTGTGAAGGAAATCACCTTACTCGTTTGTGTCTGGTTACTGCCAAGATACCAGAAGCATTAGGCTCACCCAAGATCCCTTCGAAATCTAATACATCCCTGGTCTCTCCTCACACTACTTCTCCTTTGATCGCCTCGGTGGTCTCACCACCGCAATCCCCTCCTGACCTCGCCTCCTTTTTCGAAAATGAAGCATTTTCTACCCCCCTTACTATGCATCCTCTTCAACCTCTAATTGAAGAAGTGGCCACACCAGTGCAATCCCTGGTCAACCCTACTCTTCTTGGAGAGATTGATGCACCTCTTAATCATGTCATCAGCATCCCTAACCCTACTCCTTCTGAATGAGAGAGAGTTATTCTTCCCCCAAATTCTATCTCTCCAAGTCCTAACGAAGTTCACTTCGACTGGGACGACCTGATGGGGCACCCCATACCCCCACCAATGTCTTTTCCATTAAGAGACATTATTCGAACCATCACAGAGACTCTATCCTCCATCAACACTTTCTCCTCCTCGACTTGGAGAAATTTGGGTTTTCCCAAGATTTTGTCAACTATCCATAGGATAATGACTTTCTGCAGAAGACCGAGATGGGAGCCTTGGCCTCCCCCTTTACATGTTGATTAAGACACCCAAAAATGAGTCTTAATTAAGATCTTTTCCGACTCATCTAAAAACTAAAAAGATTGTCGAGTGATTTTTCCTTTTCACACTTGTTAAACTAGATTTGAAAGGTCATGAGTCTTAGTTAAGCTCTTTTCCGATGCGTTATCAAAAATAGAAAATATTGTCGAGTGAACTTGTCTTTTTCACACTCGTAAATTGTATTTGAAAAGACATCTATTTGGCACAAGTTTACCCCTTTTTCACACCAAGTAGACTACAAGACATAAAAAAGGATATTTTTTGGCGTTAAGTTGTGATTGCATCTCATGCCCTCACTTGCAGTATTGAGCCTTTAGCTGGTTCTCACTTTGCGTTATAAACCGTTGCCTAAGCAGTTTTTCATCCTCAACCAAGCAGAGCCTTGTTTATATCCTTTGCAATTTGACACCCTATACCCTGGAGGAAACATCACCCCGAGTGTCCATCTTCCGCATGCATTTCCTTGCTTTAAGCATAGGTACGTTCCACTTCTGGAACTAGTTTTGCTTACTTGCGACACTCGTTTCCTCCTCTTTGTCATAGCATTCATTTGTTATGAAAAAAAAAAAATACGGGCGGGAAGGGAGTACTATATTATAATTGGTAGTAGTCATGTCACCTTTGAACAAAGCACAAAATTATTGAGTCCTTGTGTCATCATAATTTTGGGTTTTAGCATGGCCTTAGGAAGCTGATCTTGTTACAGAGTTTTCTCTACCGACCGGTTACTCTTCCAGTCCCTATAGAGAACATTATTGATGCCTCCTACATCTAATCATCACATCATTGAGTCTGTGTTGTCGGAGTCCACCACATGTCACATGCTCTTGTTCAAAGGAAGTCTCACAACTTGTGTCGACCACTCCTCCTAAATATTGACTTTTCATGTCGGCCATACCCTCAGTTTGTCTCAGAATCACATGATACTATGGTCTTATCACACACCTTGGCCCTACTTGCATCATCGGTAGGTCACCTTGAACCCAGCAATCGAAATTTCATCATTGGTCATTGACTGGGTGGTTTCCCTTGTGTTCGACAATAAGACATCTATTCACACTTTCAGATTCATGCAGTGTCTTGGATACCATTAGCCTTATCGATGGTTTCCTCACCTTTGTCATCGGTTTTCATCATTGGATGTTATTTAGAGGGACTTTTTCATGTACCGCTTGCATTTGATACACGCAAAAGACGCATAGGGTCGTTGGTTCGTGAACATGTTCTTCATCCAATTTCCATCAAATCATGAAACTCATTATTTGTTCCTCGTGATGACTGATGAGAGATGCCTTAATTCTCGCCTTTCAGCGGGTCTCTTTCCATCGACTTCATCTCATCTATTCTGGATACAAGACCTAGAGTTTTATGGGTACCTTGAGGCTTGCAGTCATTAGTGGTAGGCTCTCTCGCCATTGACATATGTGAATACATCAATGTCTCCTGATCAATGGATTTCTTGAGTGTTCAACACCGACTCCTTTATTCACACTTGTAGGAATGTACTCGGTGCCTTGATACCTACTTTTATTATTGGTAGGTTATCTCGCTTTTGTTAACGGTATACCTCAATGACCAGTAATCAAACGATGTCTCATTATGTTCGAACTCAACTCCTTTATTCACATGATGTAGACTTGCACCCTTAGAGGATAGTGTAGAATACTTGAAGAATTCACTATGTGGCTGTAGCTTTCCTAAGCTATTGCTTCCCTTTCATTGAACCAACACCTGTTCGACTTTAGTGATCATGGGAGATCAGATTGTACTCCATGGTATACATATATCTTTAGATTAATTTTGAGACTGGTTTTCACCGGGCCTTGTCCGTGACTATGACATCTTTTGGCATATAACTGCAATTATATCTACCTATTCATGGCCACATAAACTTACTTGGTATATTTTCCGCATGGATCTGCATTGTATTCTTGGCAACCATGTATGCAAAGTCAGTACAGAATGTAATGAGAAACTGAGTTCGTCCAACTGGTTCTCTACCACTCCACTCCTAGGTTATTTATAATGTATTTCAGCCATCGCAGATACTCCTTTGATTTCACACATTAGGGGGCATCTGTTATAGCAAGATTTTCCTCACCATTGCTATCTTGCATAGAGGGCCTTTTTTCATTTCCCTATGCAAACTTATCATCCCTTTTTGACAAATCCAGAGCTAAAAATAAACATTTTTCCACATATACGCGCCCTATCAGCTATACAGTAAGCGTATATGCAGGCTACTCCACTACAACTCGTGTACATCGGGATTTGTGCCAAAAAATACAAAAATGGAGTTGGGTTTCCATGTCACGACAAGAGATATTTGATCCTTGGCCTTCCATATACTGAAAGCGTTCCAACTCGACCCTTCAGTTGCATTGTTAAGGCTATAAGAGAACAATTTTGAGCTATGGAAAGGGAGAAAGCATTCAAATTTGAGAGCAAAGTTACTATGGAGAAATTACCTCATATTGAGTCTGCATCCCTTTATCCCTCAAGTCTAAAAACTGTGTTCAACCCCCAAGCTCTTTCCCTATTGTTGAGAGAATCTCATTGTCTCTCTCTTTTGAGCTTGCCTTTGGTAGAGGATTGAAGTGGTGGAGACCCAGTTGGAAGGAACTTGGTTCCTTGGTTTTGAACTGTGCCGACACGAAAGTCTGTAATGTTGACACTTCTGTTGATCAATTATTAATAGAAATACTCCTTTCCCGTCCCATTGGTATCATGCAAATATATGATTATTATCCATGGGCATGCTTGTAATGTTTATTAATGGATTATGCTATCTGATGTGCTAACCCCTTTACATTATCACTATATACTTGCTTCACTTGTTTGTTGAGAACTTATTGCAGGTATAAAGCTTTGGGTCGGAGTGCTCAACGGTGGAACATCATCAAACGTTGGATTGAGGTAGGCCTCTTTCTTATCTTGCACATCAGATTATATAGCATACAATGGAATTGAGTTGATTTCTGCAATCATACCTGTCTGTTGTGGTTTACCCTTGGCCATAGAGATTTTTTCCCTCATAACAGTCTGCCTTATACTTAAAGAAAGAAATGGGAGGACCTGTCATGCTTTCATTCTTTGGGGTCCCGTAAATAGAATGAATTAATGACTCTATTTCAACAAGGAAACTCAAGTGTTCACGTCATGTTCCTGTTCAATATTTTGCATATATTNTGGGTAGAAGGATAAAGATTAAATCTGAAGGGTCATGATCTGCATGTAGGCTTAGAACCCTAGCTTACTAGTCCGTAGGGTAAAATACCCAACAACACTCACCAGCCTATAACACATATTTACAATCTCTTTGAGATCATAGTTTACATCGGGGCTCGGCCTTGAGGACACTACAGACCGATTGGTTGTTAAGCCCATGAGGGCCTCTATAACTAATTCTATTACCTTCAAACTTTATCAGGGAGTCTCAAGTCCCTCTTGGATGGGGCATACCTTCTTTAGCAAGGGAGGCCACTCAGCCACTTTATCCCGTTTGCATGCATATTAGCCATTTGAATTTTTGGTATTCTCTTTGACTACTATTTGGCCTTAGGAATATTTGTTGGGTTTCACCATCATGGATAGTGGATCTTCTTTGCTCCCTCATTTGCTGCTACCTACCCCATGATGCCTACTCATTTCATGGGGACGGATCCTTTCGCCTTTTTCAATGGTATGAAAATTACAACACTTAGTCCGCACCTTGGGTCTCTAGTAATTTTTCTATTGATATGTCCTCACCTGTGCAATCCTCTCCTTGATCCACATATATGAATCCTAGCATGGGATCTGGGGCATCATGGCTCTGATGCCTACTTCTTTATTTGATATAAGTCGTGTCCCCATGGGAGGTTGGAACCTCCCCCCTTTTGAATCTCATGCTAACTATGTTCTTCCAGGAGACAGTGCTCAGATAGGTTCCTTTACCACTTATTATGCACCACCCACGCATCTGTCGCCCACCATGTCAGTTCTTTCGAACGTTTTTCCCACGACTGGCCCTCAGATGCCTTCGGGTATTTCATATGGGGAAAACCAATTTTACGATTCGAGGTAACCCATTTATGGAACCCCTTCGCAAGAGGGAAACACATATCATCACTCAAATAATTCTTATTCAACCTCGATCCCTTCGCAGGCCTCAACGATGATGCCCGTCCAAACCTCTTTAGAACATTTTAGCACAAACTATCACCCTTCTGGGCAGGGACAGGGAGTACACTAGGATCCTTCCTGGCTTGCAATGTTTCAGAATCAATCTTTCCTCGGACCTTGGAATCAAATACCTCCTTCTACCACTAGCCCAGTCATTGTTAGTCACACTAGTGCTCCATCCCCAACCTATGCCAGTCATGTCGGAGAGGGGTCAACATTTTCTACGAATTATGTCGACGACTTGCACCCAACCTCTACTAATTATGTTGGGGGCACCATCCTTTTCACTTCGAATCATAACCGTGTCATGTCTCCAGCCTTTATTCATCATTCATTAGATGACTCTCTTTCCCCTGCTAATTACATTGAGAAGCCTAGACGTCTCATATGTAGGCCTAAATTCCTTTGCAGGACTTGTTAAGGAAATCACCTTACTCGTTTGTGTCCGGTTACTGCCAAGATACCAGAAGCATTAGGCTCACCCAAGAGCCCTTCAAATTATGAGACATCCCTGGTCTCTCCTTACACTACTTCTCCTTTGATCATCTCGGCGTTCTCACCACCGCAATCCCCTCCTGACCTTGCCTCCTTTTTAGAAAATGAAGCATTTTATACCCCCCTTACTATGCATCCTCTTCAACCTCTAATTGAAGAAGTGGCCACACCAGTGCAATCCCTGGTCAACCCTACTCTCCTCGGAGAGAGTGATGCACCTCTTAATCATGTCATCAACATCCCTACCCTACTCCTTCTGAACGAGAGAGAGTTATTCTTCCCCCAAATGCTCTCTCTCCAAGTCCCGACGAAGTTCCCTTTGACTGGGACAACCTGATGGGGCACCCCATACCCCCACCAATGTCTTTTCCATTAAGAGATATTATTCGAACCATAACGGAGACTCTATCCTCCATCAACACTTTCTCCTCCTCGACTTGGAAAAGTTTGTGTTTTCCCAATCTTTTTTCAACTATCCGTAAGATAATGACTTTCCATAGAAGACTGAGATGGGAGCCTTGGCCTCCCCCTTTACATGTTGATTAAGACACCCAAAAACGAGTTTTAATTAAGCTCTTTTCTGACTCATCTAAAAACTGAAAAGATTGTCGAGTGATTTTTCCTTTTCACAGTCGTTAAATTGGATTTGAAAGGTCATGAGTCTTAGTTAAGCTCTTTTCTGACGCGTTATCAAAAATAGAAAATATTGTCGAGTGAACTTGTCTTTTTCACACTCGTAAATTGTATTTGAAAAGACATCTTTTGGCACAAGTTTACCCCTTTTTCACACCAAGTAGACTACAAGACATAAAAAAGGATATTTTTTGGCATTAAGTTGTGATTACATCTCATGCCCTCACTTGCAGTATTGAGCCTTTCGCCGGTTCTCGCTTTGAGTTATAAACTGTTGCCTAAGCAGTTTTGCATCCTCAACCAAGGAGAGCATTGTTTATATCCTTCACAATTTGACACCCTATACCTTGGAGGAAACATCACCCCAAATGTCCATCTTCTGCGTGCATTTCTTTGCATTAAGCATAGGTACGTTCCACCACTGGAACTAGTTTTTCTTACTTGCAACACTCGTTTCCTCCTTTGTATCATAGCATTCATTTGTTATGAAAAAAAAAAATATATGGGCGGGAAGGGAGTACTATATTATAAGTGGCAGTAGTCATGTCGCCTTTGAATAGAGCACAAAATTATTGAGTCCTTGTGTCATCATAATTTTGGGTTTTAGCATGGCCTTAGGAAGCTGATCTCATTATAGAGTTTTCTCTACCGACTGGTTACTCTTCCAATCCCTATAGAGAACGTTATTGATGTCTCCTACATCTAATCATCACATCATTGAGTCTATGTTGTCGAAGTCGACCACATGTCGCATGCTCTTGTTCAAAGGAAGTCTCACAACCTGCGTCGGCCACTACTCATAAATCTTGACTTTGCATGTCAGCCATACCCTCAGTTTGTCTTAGAATCACAACATACTATGGTCTTATCACACACCCTTTCCCTACTTGCATCATCGGTAGGTCACCTTGAACCCAACAATCGAAATTTCATCATTGGTCATTGACTGGTTGGTTTCCCCTGTGTTCGACGATAAGACATCTATTCACACTTTCATATTCATGCAGTGTCTTGGATTCCATTAGCCTTATCGATGGTTTCCTCGCCTTTGTCATCATTTTTCATCATTGGATGTTATTTAGAGGGTCGTTTTTCTGTACCGCTTGCATTTGATACACGCGAAAGACGCATAGGGTCGTTGGTTCGTGAACATGTTCTTCATCTGATTTCCACCAAATCATGAAGCTCATGCTTTGTTCCTCGTGATGACTGATGAAAGATGCCTTAATTCTCTTCTTTCAGCGGGTCTCTTTCCATCGACTTCATCTCATCTATTCTGGATACAAGACCTAGAGTTTTATGGGTACCTTGAGGCTTGCAGTCATTAGTGGCAAGCTTTCTTGCCATTGACAGATGTGAATACATAATTGTCTCTTGATCAATGGATTTCTCGAGTGTTCGACACCGACACCTTTATTCACACTTGTATGAATGTACTCGGTGCCTTGATACCTACTTTCATTATTGGTAGGATGTCTCGCGTTTGTTAACGGTATACCTCAATGATCGGTAATCAAACGATGTCTCATTATGTTCAAACTCAACTCCTTTATTCACATGATGTAGACTTGCACCCTTAGAGGATAGTGTAGAATACTTGAAGACTTCACTATGTGGCCGTAGATTTCCTAAGTTGTTGCTTGCCTTTCATTGAACAAACACCTATTCGACTTTAGTGATCATGGGAGATCAAATTGTACTCCATGGTATACAGATATCTTCAGATTGATTTTGAGATTGGTTTTCACTGGGCCTTGTTCGTGACTATGACATATTTTGGCATATAACCGCAATTGTATCTACCTACTCATGGCCACAGACACTTACTTGGTATATTTTCCACATGGATCTGCATTGTATTCTTGGCAACCATGTATGCAAAGTCAGTACATAATGTAATGAGCAATCGAGTTCGTCCAACTAGTTCTCTACCACTCCACTCCTAGGTTATTTATAATGTATT
Organism: Picea sitchensis; assembly: GCA_010110895.2. Lineage (NCBI taxonomy): Eukaryota > Viridiplantae > Streptophyta > Pinopsida > Pinales > Pinaceae > Picea > Picea sitchensis. Next base: position 50,968 of record SNQJ01S0013604.1, read on the forward strand.
TTGGCCATCGCAGATACTCCTTTGATCTCACACATTAGGGGGCATCTGTTATACCAAGATTTGCCTCACCATTGCTATCTTGCACAGAGGGCCTTTTTTCATTTCCCTATGCAGACTTATCATCCCTTTTTGACAAATCCAGAGCTAAAAATAAACAGTTTTCCACATATATGCACCCTATCAGCTATACAGCAAGTGTATATGCAGGATTCTCCACTACAACCCACGTACATCGGGATTTGTGCCAGAAAATTCAAAAATGGAGTTGGGTTTCCATGTCAAGACAAGATATCTTTGATCCTTGGCCTTCCATATACTAGAAATATTCCGACTCATCCCTTCAGTTGCATTGTGAAGGTTATAAGAGCACAATTTCGAGCTATGGAAAGGGAGAAAGCATTCAAATTTGAGAGCAAAGTTAATCTACAGAAATTACTTCATATTGAGTCTGCATCCCTTTATCCCTCAAGTCTGAACACTATTTTCAACCCCCAAACTCTTTCCCTATTATTGAGAGAATCTCATTGTCTCTCTCTTTTGAGCTTACCTTTGGTAGAGGATTGAAGTGGTGGAGACACAGTTGGAAGGAACTTGGTTCCTTGGTTTCGAACCATGCTGACAAGGAAGTCTGTAATGTTGATACTTCATTGATCAATTATTAATAGAAATACTCCTTTCTCGTCCTATTGGTATCATGAAAATATATGATTATTATCCATGGGCATGCTTGTAATGCTTATTAATGGATTATGCTATCTGATGTGCTAACCCCTTTACATTATCACTATATACTTGCTTCGCTTGTTTGTTGAGAACTTATTGCAGGTATAAAGCTTTGTGTCAGAGTGCTCAACGGTGGAACATCATCAAACGCTGGATCAAGGTAGGCCTCTTTCTTATATTGCACATTAGTTTATATAGCATACAATGGAATTGAGTTGATTTCTACAGTCATACCTGTCTGTTGTGGTTTACCCTTGGCCATAGAGAGTTTTTCCTTTGTAACAGTCTACCTTATACTTAAAGAAAGAAATGGGAGGACCTGTCATGCTTTCATTCTTTGGGGTCCCGTAAATAGAATGAATTAATGACTCTATTTCAACAAGGAAACTCAAGTGTTCACGTCATGTTCCTGTTCAATATTTTGCATATATTTCATCTTCTTCTATTTGATAATATATGTGCATATGAAAAAATGTTGCGTCATATATATATATATATGTGTGTATTTTTTTATTTTTATTTTTTTCTCTTGCTATTGCTTATGGGTTTCAACGAAATTTGTGAACCGAACAACATCCTACAAATTGGAAGATGCTTTACATTTGGACTAGAAATAATCTATTAATATATATTAATATGAATACTATTGGAATAAATATAAACACTTCCTCTTTAAATTTTCCATGTTTTATCCCCCTCTATTATCCCTTTGTGGTTCTATATTTAGTCGCATCTCTATGATCACAACCTTCTGGATTCGCGGATAGGTAGATGCTCATCTTTATCTATATCTTCACACCCTGAGCCCGACCGACTCTGGTTCATTTCTATACTTAGCCAATTATCTGACCACCGAGTCTCGGGTTTGCGGTATCCAACACTTATGTCCCCTATTTCGTAATCTGCGATTTATGATTTTACTAGTGACAACTCACCAGAGGTTCGAAATGATTAGCATTAATAAACAAACAATAGATGTTGTTCTGTGAGATACTTGGCCCTTTTTCCCTTTTCTTCTTCCCGTTAATTATGGATTTTTGGTTATATATTTGGTCGCCTTTCTATGATCGTGGGTTCCAGGATTGGCAGGATGATAGATTTTCATCTCCATCTATATCCTCACATGACGAATCCAATCGACTGCTGTTCCTTTCCATACTTAGCCAATTTTATGGATGCGGTTTTCGGGTTGGCGCTTTCTAACTTTGCTGCTTCTTGTTCTGTGATATACATCTTGCACTCAAAACTTTCATGATCTACAATTCCATGATGGACTCCTCGAAGTCGCAAGATTCACTATACCAAGGTTCACAAATGTTTCAAAGTATCTGTTGCTACGACCGTCATTCCTTTCTATACTTAGAAAAAAATTTCCACCTGTTCCATGATATACATCTTGCACCCAAAAAGTTCTCTGATCTACAATTCCACCTCAGGCTCCTCCAACTCCTAAGCTTCACTTTACCCGAATCCATAAAAAGTTTCAAACCATTTATGGCTATCTTCCATCATCGCCACAATTGCGCCCTTCCTAATGCACATTAGTTATTCGAAACCTCTAAACTAACTTCCATTGTTCCGTCACCTACAAATAGCACCCAAACCTCTACCATATACAAATTGACTTTCGGACTCCAACATCATCCCCTCTTCCGTGTTACACATTATGCATTCCAATGTTCCGAGCGATACAATTTGACCGTCGAGGCCTCACATCTTTTGGGGAGACCTTGTCACCCTATTTTGGATCCTTGGATTGGCAGGTTGACAAAATCTCCAGTTCCTAGTCATTGTTTCCTGTGCTGGCCATCTTCATACTTCTTTCAAAATATGAAACAACAAAGGCTTAATGCTAAGAACCCATCATGAAACAACCATAAAGATCGTCATTAATAATAAAAAGCCTAGATGACTAACCATTCTTATATACCTTGTCCAGAAACATGCAGAGAAGATCTTGGCAGGTAATGGGAAAACTATTACAAATTCCAATATATTAGTGAAAACAAGTCCGGGCCACTATTTCCCTATTCCATACTTGGAAACTTTTTCGATTGTGGGTTCCGGGATTGACGGCCTCAAAATTGTGTTTTGAATATTCCATGACTTGCAAACAATGCTCGAAGTTATGTGATATACAATTTTTCCTCTTGATGCCCGCTCAGAAGCTCGACCGTCTGCCATTCCTTTCAATATTTATCCCCAAGTTGGTTGTATCTCCATGATGTGGTACATCTACTGTGTATCGATTCTGGCCTATTGTTTCCCTGTTCCATACTAAGACACCTTTTTGATTTCAGATTCCTGAACTGGCGGGCTCAACATTGTGTTTCCAATGTTCCGCAACTAGCAAACAATACCCGAAGTTCCGCGATATGCAATTTTTCCAGAGGAATGCACCTTCATGCCCTAATCTATAGTCAACACTCCCATGAGATATAGTTCGACCCTCAGGCCCTCACCTTCCTTAATTGTTGTTCCCTATCCCCGCCACATACAATTTGACCCTCAGGAAGTGTCATCTCCTGGGGAACCATTATCACCCTAATTCTGAAGCTCGTCCGACCGCTTTCCATACTTTCCCATTTCATGGAACTTCTTTCACGGATCCTCAGGTTGGAGGGTTCATGAAATCTCCAATTCTTAGTCAATGTTTACTATGCCTTCCACCTTTTCACTTCTTTCAAACTTCCTGTCATCTCCATTTGTATATTTAAATGGTAATACACAAATTTTCTGTCGAACTCCCATATCATCTCCTCTTTTGTGGTACACATTTTTCACTCAAGTTCCGAGACATACAATTTGACCCTCGGGAAGTCTCGTCTCTTGGGGAACCATTTCCACCCTAATTATAAAGCATGTCAAACCACTTTCCATACTTTCCCATTTCATGGAATTTTATTTGCGGATCCTCGGGTTGGCGGGTTCACAAAATCTCCAATTCTTAGTCATTGTTTACTGTTCCCACCACCTTTGCACTTCTTTCAAAGTATGCAATGACCAAGGTTTAATGCTAACAGTTCATCATGCAAAAACTGTACAGACCGCCATTAAAAAGAAAAGCGTCGACAAGACAATGAAATTTAAATGAAGCTCGATTCCTCGAATTTAAAAGAATTTATTTTCTCTTATTTTCTCTTTTCTTCCCAAATAAATGCAGAAACGATCTTTCCACGCTATGGGATATATATTACAAGTTCCAATATATTATCAAAAATGAATCCTCCCAGTTGTTTCCCTATTCCATACTTGAGCCACTTTTTTGATTGCGAGTTCCCGGATAGGCAGACTCACGTTTGCACTTCCATTGTTCAGTGTCCTGCAAACATTACCTGGAATTTCGCGATATACAAATTTCCCTCTGGACTGTTCCATCATGCCATCTTCTGTGTTATGCGTTTTGCACTCAAAACATTCTGAGACATACAATTTGACCCTCGAGCCCTCACCTCCAATGGTTGTACCTTGTAACCCTATTTTGAAGCCCGCCCGACCTTTTTTGATAATTAGAGACTCCTTAATTGCCATTTCCCGTCCCCACGACCTTCGTAACTCTTTCTTAATATGAAATTAGTAACATTTCATGCTAACAACTCATGATGTAGGAATTGTCAACATTGTCATTAATGAGCGAAACGCTCGAGGAGATATCCCATTAATACGCATTAAACCAAGATCTACAGAGAGTTATATTATCGCTTCTGATTGTTCATCTCAAACATGGGTCATCACGTTGGCTCGTTCAAGAAATCTCCAATCCTTAATTTCTCATTGTCGTACCTGTCATGTTCACACTTCCATGTATGCAATTACTAGTCTTTAATGCTAACAACGTATCACACAATAGTCGTCCAAATTGTGATTAATGAGCGAAAGTCTTGAGGAGATCTCCCATTGAGACGCATTGGACCAAGATTTGTGCAGGATTATATTACCCCTTCCAACTCTTCATTTCAAACATCGTCTGGAGTAAATCAACATTCTCGTAAACTTATGGCAGCAACTCGACAACAATTCCGTGGAGATACAGTGAATATCTTCGGACGTGAGGACCTGAACTTCCAGTGTTCCAGGGCATACTCTTACTATTCATCCCGTTCTGCCCAGAAAAAAGTGATTTGGACCTATGGAATCGCTCGTGCAGGCTGCATCCCTAAGGTTTTTTACTGTAAGGAGGTGGTCTCTTGGTGTGTCGAAAATTATATTTCAAGCCAAATAATTATTCCACTACACGACCATTCTCCTATTTATTTGTCACCTCAGGTCTTTCAAAAGATGTTAAGATTGTCGGAGCCAACATTGACCTTCAAAGGACAAGACTGCAAATAGTTTCTAGAAAAACATGATAATGGGTTGGACCTCTTACTCGAGCTCCTCGAAGACCCGACAATAATTCCTGAAGATATTACAAATTTGCAGGTCAGTTATTTTAGAAATCCATTTCAGGAAATTTCTTGGTTGTTTACAAGAATAACGGGACATGAATCCACAGTAAGAATTTCCCATATAGTTATTTATATTTTTTCATAGTCAATGAAAAATTCATTTTTGATTGGGGAAAGCTAATTTCCATTGAAATTTGTTCCCAACTATCACGATTCAAAGAATCGAATAAATTGTAAATGTCATCTTACTTGATTTTCGTAATAGTGCATTGTTGTCTGTTTCCAAAACTATCTTCGTCCAAGAAAATAAACTATGAATTTGACCCAGTGACATTCTGGTACCAAGCCTTGTGGAAGCACAAGGCCTCCCATTGTTTTTATGAGGTTTTTAATGGATTTGTCTCAATTTTCAAAGATTTATTGTTAGGAAAGGATGCTCCTTGGATGTCTGGCCAAGAAACCAATTTTTTGGATAGGAAGGGGACACTTGAACAAAAGGAAAATTACAGTGTAATAATGATCTTTGGCTCCAAGGAAAATCATTCTTTCCTTCCATGCCACGTCATGGACAAGATGTTTGTTACAAAAATAGCAAGGAAATACAACAACTGGATGCATTTTTTCCATGACAAGAGAAAAAATAGTTCATTCCTCTGCCCTGGAAAGTTAGGGACTTCGTGTGCAGAACATCAACAAGATTGATGAATGAACAGGCCATTTCAAGAACTTGAACCTAAAATATGATGAAAAGCTAAAAGGGTTCAACCCTAATGGGATTTTTCGAGAACATTTACTATCAGTTGGCTTTAGAATATATTTTATCTATAGACGCCTAACCGAAGACAGAGACAATCATGAAAACACTCCTACTTCTGATGATTGCGAGGTAGAGACATTGCAAAGCGCAACTGAATTGTATAGACAACAGGGAAAAGGATCCAATGAAAAGAGTGGCTAGTCCCCGGACAACACTCCCAAGAGCACGACATCATGGAGCATCGCTTCAATGACCCACCCCAGTAAGAAAGCAACTCAGAAATATTCAAGCGGAGGAGGATATAAGAACCCTCCTTGCATAAAAATTGATAGTTCTCACAAGCTTCCCCCAGTGAAGAAGAGAAAAAACATTACATGGCAGGCAAAAGAACCCAAAATTGAAAGTGAGCACATGGAACTTGACACTTCTGTGGATGCCCTATTGTAGAAATTTGACCTACACGCAAACATGATGCACCGTAGTTCCACAATGGAAATAGCTAAGACCGACATTTTTTACGAAGATGAATCCTTCATATTCCAGAGCGTAACAAATAAGAAAGGAAAATATCGTACAAAGATTAACTTTAGAAAACTATTTCCATCCCAAATCTCTTGATTTCACTGTGTAACGAGTGATTCTCTTGATGATTCCATTGGAGCAATTAAATCGGAGAATGTCAGACTGAATGAATGAGTAAAGGAATTTAAGAAGGCTTTCAAATATTCTACCCCAGTGTTTGCCAGTCCTTTAGCAAAAACCCTTCCTGTTACTCCTACAGCCAGGTTAAAAAGATCCTCTAGCCTCCTCACATCATGTATAGCCTTTGTAGAGAAGAACATCAATAAAAGAATGCAGCTAATTACCGAAGCCTCGGAAACATAACAAAATATAGCTTCCTTTCGAAAGAGGGAAAATAATTTGCAGGAACATTTGCAGACAAATTTAAAAAATGAAGAATGTTTCTATGAACAGATGGTGACCCTTTTTTCCAACCATTCCATCAACAAATCGGATTTGAAAAGAGGACAAGAGGATCTACCCTCCCCAAAGAAGATTAAACAATTAAAAGCATGCTGGAAAAAGAAAGTTAAGAACCTATAGCTCATTGTTGAATCATGTGAACAAGCCATATCAGAGAAAGAAGAATTATTCAAAAACCTGACGCAAATAGACTTAGTCGGAAGTACCAACAAGGTTCAAGACCCAAACTTAATCCTCAAGTCTTTTCCTTGACCAAACAAGCCTTCGATGAACAACTTGATATTTTAAAGGGGTTGTCTTTAGAAAAGTTTTACGACATCCTTGAATATGGTGAAGATGAGGTCGAGAACTAGCTAGTGGACTATTCGACACACAATGAAGAAATTGAACAGGTTCTGCATAGTATTTCTATGGATCTAAGGAAATTAGAAAACAAGCTTTTCGACATAGAAATCCGCAATGAAATCAACGTGCCCCCCATGAGAAGCTACATTGAAGAATGGTTCCAACGGAGAATGAACAAGCTCATCGACGAAGAGAAACAACCGGTTGGAACGATTCCAATGGCCCTTGACAACAACAACAAAAACACATCAGATTCATAGTAAGTATATACTGATCACATCTTGTTTTCTTTATCAATCCAGTTAGTCTACCTCTTTATATAGAAATCTCTAACCAAAGACTCATAACTTCCAATTTCTTCTTTTCGGGTCTTCCTCTCTACCATCATGCACTTCTTCTTTCTACAGTCCTATTTCTTGTACTTATTTCTTTTATGGTCCGCGGGAGCCCCAGTCCCAGTCTATATGAAAAACACATTTAAATTTCTAGAAATATGTAACAGACATTATTATTTTTTGATAAATTTCAAAGAAAACTATTTCGGGAATGCTAATTTTTTTTCCTTCAACTATGTTGGATGTTAGGAAATTGTGTTTATTATATTTGAATGTTTAATGTATGTGATTCCTAGTCTTTTTTTCCAGGAACTTTTATTGCAAGTCATTATTAATTTTTGATAAATCTCAAAGAAAACTAATTCTAGAATGCTAAATTTTTTTCCTTCAACTATGTTGCATGTCAAGAAATTGTGTGCTTCATGGTCCTTTTTTCCAGGAACCTTTACTGCAAGTCATTGAGACAAAAATTTTCTAAGTCCTGTGTTGGAACTATACACACCCTAGTAAGAAACTGCATCTATCTAGTCTATATGGCAAACACATTTAAATTTCCAGAATTATGGAACAGATTCCAGAAATATGTATCAAACATTATTAATTTTTGATAAATTTCAAAGAAAACTATTTCGGGAATGCTAATTTTTTTTTTCTTCAACTATGTTGTATGTCAGGAAATTGTGTTTATTATATTTGAATGTTTAATGTATGTGATTCCAGGTCCTTTTTTCCAAGATCATTTATTACAAGGAATTATTATTTTTTGATAAATCTCAAAGAAAACTAATTCCGAAATGCTAATTTTTTTTTCCTACAACTATGTTGCATGTCAGGAAATTGTGTGCTTCCTAGTCCTTTTTTCCAGGAACCTTTACTGCAAGTCATTGAGACATAAATTTTCTAAGTCCCATGTTTGAACTATACACACCCCAGTAAGAAACTGCATCTATCTAGTCTATATGACAAACACATTTAAATTTCCAGAAATATGGAACAGATTCCAGAAATATGTAACAGACATTATTATTTTTTGATAAATTTCAAAGAAAACTATTTAGGGAATGCTAAATGTTTTTTTCTTCAACTATGTTGGATGTCAGGATTTTTTTTATTTTTATTTTTTTATATTTGAATGTTTAATGTATGTGATTCCTGGTCCTTTTTTCCAGGAACGTTTATTACAAGGCATTATTAATTTTTGATAAATATCAAAGGAAATTGTGTGCTTCCTGGTCCTTTTTTCCAGGAACATTTACTGCAAGTCATTGAGACACAAATTTTCCAAGTCCCATGTTTGAAATATACACACCCTAGTAAGAAACTGCATCTACCAACCCAATGTCTTGTGGCTTTCATCATCCTCTGCATAGATACCACCTGTACTTCAAGTTGCTTCCCACGTGTCTCTGCTCGGTCCCGTTGTAGCAACCTGGCAGGGACTACGCTGCCATGCAACACTTGTTATTATTGGAAATTTATTATAATTGAAAATTTATTACAATTGTATGGCTTATATATTATGAGACGCGAGATATCCCAGCTATGGATTTGTATATGAGTGAAGAGGAACCAGACGTGATGAGTGCCTACTACTCTGGAGGCAAAGAAAAATCAGGGGGTGACTTAATGAGATCTCTTATTGGTAAGTTAAGGTCCTTCTGTCCAAATTTGTACTTTAAACTTTCTTCTTGGGAACGTGATTTCTTGGAGAATTCTGATATGGCGAAGGTAGATACTATAGAATTCAACAGTAGTGCTAAGGATTCACCTGTTTTAGGGGGCTCTTTATCTGATTCAGATAAGTTATCCATTTCTCCTCCTGTAGTTAATATAGCTTCATATTTACTGGATGCTTTAGAGCCTCTTCCCTGTGTGGACAGTACCATTGCTTCTCAGAATTTACCATACATTGTCCCGAGCCTGGAAGACGTTATAGATGCATTGATTCCATCTATTAGAGACTCTAACAACCCCATTCCCCTTCCTACCTATCAGAGACTGGATGTCCATCAGAATTCTTGTAATATTGGATGATTTACAACTTGAAAGGGGGAACAAAAAGGAAAAGCCTTAGCCTGGTCAAGGGGCTTGGGGATGGAACTATCTCCTATTAAGACTCAGAGTGCACATAAGAAATCCAGTCAGTCTTCAGCTATTTAACAACTTTCGAGTTCCACACTTGACATAGGGGTGCTTAGAGGCATGAAATCCCTTACAAGGGATAAATCATCATCCTCTTGTCCCTAAATGTCAGAGGGGTAGGCGGTCCCCATAAACTGCCTTCGTTATGAAGATTGTTGAGTATTACTAAGCCAGATATATTTTTTTTTCAAGAAACTTTAGTGGATGAGGTGAAGGCCAGGAATTTTTTGTATTCACTATGCCCTTCTTGGTGTATTAGCGTGGTTAGTGCTGTTGGGAAGTTGGGAGGACTTCTGGTTGCTTGGAGTCCCACTTTTTTTGAGATAAATTATTTCCTAAGTGTTGGTGTTATTTTATTGACAAGTTATCATATACCTGATAAAAGAAGGATCAATTTTTTAAATTCTTATGGTCCTTGTTCCGGTAGAAAATAGTTTTGGGAACAGGTGGATTCAAAGGGTTTACTAGCACAGGATGTTCTCATTTTGGCGGGTGATCTAAATTTTATTACAAGTTGTGATGAAGTGTGGGGAGTGGGGTCTCATTCTGATCCATTGGCCAGTTTCTTCAGAGACCTTTTCAAGAAAAATCATTTGGTGGATGTACAACCATCGGTACTAATGCCTACATGGCGTAACGACAGAAGTGGGGTACATGGTATCCAAAAATGGTCAGACAAGGTATATGCGTCTAAAGCCCTCCTAGATGATACATCTAGGTATAGATCTTGGGTGGTACATCCTTATATCTCGGATCATGCTCCATTGATCTTCCAATTGGACCACAGATATAAATTAGTAGCTTACCCTTTCAAATTCAATCCTGCTTGTTTGATGGAAGAGTCTTTTGGGGACTTAGTTCCGTTGGAATGGAGCGATAATCAGGATTGCAGTGTGGTTGGAGTACAAAGAAGACTTGTGCAGAAGTTACACAAACTAAAGGCACGTGCTAATACTTGGTTATCATAGAAGAAATTAAAATAAATTAGTGCCTACGAAGCCTTAGAAGATGAGATAGCGCAACTGAAAAAACAGAGTTGGGAAGCTGACTTCAATTCTGAATTGGGATCCCGATTGAAAGCTCTTGAATTGGATCAGAACAAATTGTCACTGGCAGAGGAGGCACGTTGGCGGATGAAAAGTAGAGCTACATGGATCCAGAATGGTGACAAAAATACTAAGTATTTTCATCACTTTGCTAGTTTTAGACGTAATAAAAAAAACATGTGGGAAATCAAATATGATCAGGGCCAGTTTCATCATGGGTAGGAAGCTATTAAGATTGAATCGAAGCGTTTCTTCAGATCCTTCTATCAAGAATCGACTGAGAATAATATTGTGGACCAGGTTGAAGCGGTGAGACTATATCCTAGAATGGTTATGGAGGAGGAAGTTCAAAATTTAGAAAAACCTGTTTCAAAGGAGGAACTGTTAGAGGTTCTTAAAGGATTTACAAAAGATAAAAGTCTGGGCCCTGACGGGTGGATTGTTGAATTTTTTATACATTTCTTTGACCTGGTTGCAAAGGACTTGTTGGAAGCTGTGGAAGAATTGCATATTAAAGGGGAGATGAACAGGTCACTGAATTCGACCTTAATTGCTCTTATTCCGAAGGTTAATGGCCTGACAACATTTGGCGATTTTCGCCCGATTTACTTATGCAATCTTTTCTATAATATTATATCAAATATTATCGCCAAGAGAATAAGACCAGTCTTGTCTCGTACTTTATCAGAGGAGTTGTTTGTCTTCCTGAAAGAAAGACAAATAATTGCAATCGGGACTGCTCATGAGTGTCTCCACAGTATCAGAGAAAAAAAGTTATAGGCTTTAATCCTCAAAATCAATTTAAAGAAAGCATACGATTTCATTAGTTGGGATTATCTCAGGTTTGTTTTACTTCAAAGTGGTTTTGGGTTGCCGACGACCAACTAGATAATGGGATATGTAACATCTGCATCCTTCGCGATTCTTATTAATGGTGAGCCTACGGACTTCTTCAACAGTGGTAGAGGGCTGAAACAGGGATTCCCTCTGTCTCCCTTGCATTTCATCCTTATTATGGAAGGTTTGATCCCGGACTTAAAAAGAGGTCAAGTGGAAGGAATCTTGACTGGCATAAAGGTTTCCAGATTAATTCGGATTCTGCATCTACTGTTTGTAGATGATATTCTCATAATGTCAAATGACTCTATTGCCAAATGGAAGGAGATCAACAGGGTACTGAACTCCTTTTGTAACGCTTCAGGTCTTTAGGTAAATCCACTAAAAACTACTTTTCTTCAGTTTGGTGTAAGTCAACTTGTCCTGGATTCTCTGAAAATATTCTTCCCTTATAACTATCAAGATCTCACTGAGGGGTTTAGATATCTCGATTTCTTCCTTAAGATTGACAGGTACAAATAGGAAGATTGGCAGTGGCTTGAAGAAAAATATGAACAGAAGATCAATCACTAGTGAAATCAGTGGTTGTCCTTAGAGGGTAGACTGATTTTGATTAAATCCGTCCTTGAGAGTCAGTTTGTCTTATGGTTTCCATTAGTGAATCTTCCATCAACGATCCTCCAAAAAATCCACCAACTTATTTTTAGCTTCCTTTGGTCGGGTTGTTGAAAAAAGAAGAGTCTACATCTATGCAATTGGAATTTGATAGCTAGAACAAAGCACCTTGGGGGATGGAGGTTGTGGAACTTGATTGGTTTCAGTAGATCTATGGCAGCTAATAGTCTTTGGCGGGCTCTTATGAAGGAAGGTTTATGGCATCGAGTTATAAAAGATAAGTATCTCCCATTTGTTTTATTTGCTCGTTGGTTCCGAATGGTAGATATCTCAAAGGAAAAAGGTTGTCAGGCCTGGAATTACTTATTAAAATCCCTTCATATTCTTCTGCATTGGATTGTGTGGAGCCCGGGGAATGGACAATTAATATTGATTGGTAAAGATCGCATATTGGGGATGGGGCAGTCATCCTTACTGTTGGAGGAGCTCATCGCAAGGATCAATAGGAAAGGAGTGTACTATTTATTCTAGGCTCAAGCTGAGGCACAAGTGTGCATGATTATTTCAAATTGTCTTACCAGTGATGATCTGGAATTACACAGACACCTTCATGTAGAATGGCATGCCTATCATTGTGCTCTCATAAACAACATAGTTATCTTGCAACAGAAACCTGACTCTTTAAAATGGAGAGGGGGAGACTCGTCGGGACAGGTAACAGTAAAGAATGTTTCTTTGGCTTCAGAAAAATTGAAATGGAATTATAAGATAGGTGGATGGAGAAAGGATATGTGGTCTTTGGATTGTCCTCTGAAAATCAAGCTTTTTATTTGGTTGATGGTGGAGAATAAAATTCTTACATGGGAGATCCTACAACGTAGAGGTTTTATAGGCCCAAGTATCTGTATGTTATGCGTGAAGAATGAAGAATCAACTCAACACCTCTTTATGGAATGCACCTTGAAGTTGGAAGTCTGGAGAAAGCTAAGAATCTACATAAACTACTCAGGTAATTGGGCAGGGAACAATCTGATGAAATGTTTCAAACAATGGATAGCTCATAATTTTCCTTTTCAAACCCTCCCAGCTTTAATTTTTTGGTCAATTTGGAGGGAACGAAATTATGCGATCTTTGAAGACATAGATCCTTTGGTTCAGAAAGTGATACATCGATCTCTATTGACTATGAGGGAATACAAACATCCTCCGAAAGTATCTTCTCGGAGGTCGGGGGTATCACAGTCAGTGGTGGGAGGCATGGTTGGTTGGTTCAATGGAGCAACAACAACAATGGGTCTAAATAGTGGAGCGAGGGGAGTCATAAGGATCAGTGAGCAGTGTTGTTACAAATGGCTTCTCAACTGCGGTCCGGGAACCAATACCAGAGCATAACTGCTTGGTGTATGGGCCTTGCTTTCTTTGGCATCTTGTCTTTCCATTCAGAAGCTTCATGTTATGGGAGACTCCAAGATTATCATTGATTGGCTGCGGGGAAAGGAGCGTCTTCAAGTTATCACTTTGGATTGCCGGAAGGATAGAATCACTGCATTAATCAATCATTTCCACAAAATTTCTTTTGCACATGTGTATAGAAATGATAAGAAAGCAACAGATAGTCTATCAAAGCAGGCACTCAACAGGGATCCTGGGAAGCTTATCTATTTCCAATGTGTAGAGGAGCATGAGGGGCCCCATTTATTCCTCGATCTTTACTAGTTTTTTATTGGCTTTCCTTGAATGCTGCACAACTTACTATTTTTGGACGATTAGTGGGTTCTTTTGTTTAATCACATGATCTTTTTGATGACCAGTGATCAACTAGAGATATTCCTGTGAAAATATGAAAGTTTTGTTTTGTTGTTATAGGCAGTTAGCTATATGGACTGGGGATCTCTTCTATGTGATGTTTTGGGAAAAATGGATATTACTGATGGTCATCATGACATTAGTAAGATTGGTCTTATTGTAATCGATCAGTTTATATTTATAATACAAATATAAAGGATAATTTTCTGTGGAAAAAAAATGAATTTAATAACGAGGATTTTATAAAAGGCAAGGTGGGGTGGAAACAAGATTCGATAACGACACTATTTGACACTGCTACCTCACCTATATTTTTGAGTTAAGGTGGAAAGAATAAATTATATTTAATATGATGAAAATATTCTATGTTGAAGATGGTACTACATTAAAGGATTTTAATTTAATTTATCAATATTATTATTTTTAAAAGAGTTTAGAAATAATTTGATATTTATAATTGTTTCTTATTAGTAAATTAGTACAATTACACTTAAGTAAAAATGGTTGATATAAATTTATTAGTATTTTTCTCTAATTAATATAAATCTATATATATTATTTTTTACTTTTTACTTAAATGTGAATGTGCTAATATTATCATATTACTAAACTAAACCCAAAACATAGCCATGTAGTTGAATGTACAAAGGTACAAACTCTATCCATGTTTATTGTTATTTGCTTCCATGGAGGGTGATTTGTGCCACATGTGATCTAAACAAAATTCATATGATCAAGGAAAGGGGAAGGATCTTTGATTCTCATTTTGGGAAAACTGGTCAGTTAATAAATTTTGGAATAAATTTATGAGGTGAGATGACGAATGTTTCTGCCACATTTCATGTGTGAAATAATTATGTATAGCAACTGTAACATAGAGAACATAGTTCTGTGGGTGGGGCTGTGCACTTTCAATACAAACCACACGCTACCCATACAATATATGAGATATTAATATCATACAATATATTCTTTGTCTTTGTATTGTACACCTAATATTCGAAAAAGTAGACAACAAATCTTCTCTCATTCCTTTCTACTTGGAAATTCCCCTGGAGCGCACTACAGTATTATGCGTCCAATATTGATATAAATATAAGGGTGGTTTGAGAAGTGCATTTCAAATCTATACCTAATTTTTTTTAGTCTTTACTTATGAAATATTAAAGTAAAGAATGATGACATTTTACTTATGAAATATTAAAGTAAAGCGTGATGACATATTAAAGTAAAGGGAGTGATAAAATCGTGGTTTAAATTATTTGAAGTTAATTAAGTTACTTCATGTGAAATCAAAACTAGTGGAAGATCTCTTTTTCAAATTTTCCTTGTTTGTAAAATATGTGAAACCAATAAAATCCTTCGTCTAAAAATATGTGAACTATTAAAATCTTAGCATTAGAAAGTTAATAGCGAACTCCTCCATAGGATTTTAGTTGTTGGATTGTTTCCCGAAAGGAGCGCCGTTACAGCCACACTTGGATACAAATTCGGTACTAGAAAATGGCGGTGGCGCACGAGCTCTCAGTTTTCGGGGTTGAGATTTATAGCAGCAGCATGTATTAGTTCTTTTGATTTTAATCCGCTTACCATCCAAATAGAGAAGTACGAAAATCACATGATTTTTTTTCAAAAGTTATATTGTTTTTTCTTCCATGTGTCAAATTTCGCAATGTTATGTACCCTAATTTGAAATTTCGAACTCTCATCAACTATATATTGCAAACTAGTTATCTTGTTAATTATTATTTATTTATTTATTTAATTTTTTTTTTAATAGTTTTGGATAAAAATGGTTTATACAGAAACATGGAATAAGAGAAATGTAAATGTTTTATCTTTTAAATATTGGAATAGAATGTAGATTCATCTTAAATATGGACCTATAATTTTTTTTTTATTATTTCTTTTCATGTATTTCCATTTTAAATTTTACAAGTTGTCATCTTAAACCGGATCTATCAAGTATTTAAAGAGATCTAATTTCTTAAGGTGTAATTTTTTTATTATTATTTCTTTTCATGTTGGCTGTAATTGTTTTTTTTTTCATTGAGTCAACTTTATTTTTATTATTGTTCTTGTAAGGGTCTCCCACCGAGCGCACACGCTCCTTGGGCAGATTTGACGACGAAAGGGAGAGTGATTGGTTGGATAAATGAAGACGTTCAGGTGTGGGCAAGAACACCTTGGGTGCACAATGGTGGCACACAACACCAAGGGGCACATACCTTACTTTGCTTAGAACAATTGGGTTTGGGCAAGGACGAGGCAACTTGGGAGCATGTTAAAGGAATGGAATTGTCTGCCCTCAACAACATGGGCATGTCAGATAGGTTGGACGACCCCATCGGTACACTCACAAGGAGTCACGACGATCAACACAAAGAGTGCACAAGGAAAAGGGTGCATGCCCAAGGATGGGGCACGTCGGACCAAGAGACAGACAATTGATGGGTGCATGGGCTTGAATGGGCGAGTTGGTTGAGTGTGGGTTCATGAAGGGGCGCGACACCCCCAAGAGATTCATCATTTAGAAGAAATGACATTTTGAGCTCCTATAAGAGCAATGGTCTCCCACGACACCACCGAGCGTGCACACGCTCCTTGGACAGATTCGACGACAGACGGACAAAGATCACAAGGATGGGAGAGCGATCGGTTGGAGGAACGAAGACGTTCGGGTGTGGGCAAGAGCACCTTGGGCGCATGATGGTGACGCACAACACCAATGGGGCACATACCTTACTTTCCTTAGAATGATTGTGTTTGGGAAAGGGTGAGGCAAATTGGGAGCATGCCAAAGGAGTGGAATCTTCTGCCCTTGGAAACATGGGCATGCCAGATAGGTTGGAAGACCCCATCGGTACACTCACGAGGAGTCACGATGGTTGACATGAAGAGTGCACAAGGAAAAGGGTGCATTCCCAAGGATGGGGTCTGTCAGACCAAGAGGCAGATAATCGATGGGTGCACAGGCTTTGAATGGACGAGTTGGTTGAGTGTGGGTTCGCGAAGGTGCACAACACCCCCAAGAGATGCATCATTTTGCACAAATGACCCTTAGAGCTCCTACAAGAGCAAGTGCGCACAACCAAGAGGAGGCAAAGAGCATTTTGGCAAGATATTTGGAGAGCAAGTCTGATGCAAGACCACGATAACGAATTGAGGTAGACTTACCAAGATGGAAGACAAGCAGCCAAGAGTTGGACATTCTGGAGGTTTGGGGAAGTATGAAAACAAAGGTCTATGGAAGCATGTATGAGGAAGTACTGAAATTTATGTTAGCTTGGTGAAAGTCTGTGGAAACGAAACGACAAAAGGTTTGCGATTGTGGGCACGTCTGAAGTGCACTGCAGGGACTTGCAAAGATGGTTGTGACAGAGAGTCTTGTGGTGACAGATCTATTATTGAGTGTCTTGGTGATGGAAGGCGAGTCGTTTGACTCTTCCTTGTTGTAAACCATGTCGATAATGCTCATTTGTAACTGTTTCGCAATAACAAAGACTTAGCTGGGTGTGAGGCACAATTTGTGTTGCCCGAACTATTTCTGTGTTTGTCTTCGTTTTTGTTCCAAAGTTGTTCTCTTGTTTATGGATGAATGCTTAAATAAGATTAAGTGTTAAATTGTGTTAACAACTGTCTAAGTAAGCAAGAGTTGCACTAGAGTAGGAGTGTGACTCGTTGGTCGCTTAGAACAGAGTATGGCTATGCTCTAGGTGAAGAGGCGTAGCTCAGATGAAGTATTTTCGGTGTGCCAAGCGACCAAGTAATAATAGTCGCAGTGTCGCACACCCTCAAGAGATGAACGCTCACAAGATCAATTTGAGCATCCAGTGGGGTCATGACAATTCCTTTATTATTATTGTCATTTTTTTAATGTAGCGTTATCTAACATAACATAATGCTAACACCTCAACATCCCCCTCATAGTGGGTTGTAGAACACCTCCCCACTCTGTCTATAATAATCAATTTGAAGTCTACCACATGATATAGAAATACATAATAATATTTTTTTGTTCTTTCTTCCATGTATTGAATTAGTCAACATATCTTACTTAAAAAAAAATTCCACACACAAAAAGTGTTCATATTTTATTATTCAATTAACATAAATACATTAAGATTTGGCTTAAGATAGATATGATATCTTAGCCATACAATCCATTTAGTTTAGATAATCTCTCAACTTCACACATAAATAGGATGCAGATATAACAAAATCCTAACCAAACATCTCACGTAGAGATTACAATAACTAATACATTCTATGATGATGCATATCAAATATTAAGCACAAAAGAAGTAGGAGTTAATTACTCCAACACCCTCCTTTAATGTGTACTTGACTTTGATCTCTGATCTTTGTCATCTCTGTCTGGTATAGTCTTCATGAGAATCTCTATCCGCTTCTGAAATCTCATAGACTATGCTTTTTGACACAAACATTCATTTGAGCTACCACTTGATTCATTGAAGATACAATTTCTTTTGACCATCAATTTTGTATTCGTAATGAAGACAATTCTATATGCTTCTATCTGTCAAAATTCATAGCTCATTGTATTTGTCAGAAAAGCAGTCTAGATATTGAATCATTTTATTGACATACTTCCATATGTTGAAATACATAGCTCAGTGTATTCGTCAGTTATATAGGAAAACAATCTAAATACTGAATGTATCCAAAATTCAGTCTTACAACATGAATTATTTCATCTCACAGGTACACAAAGTGTAGTCACAACCTAATAATAGTGTTCTTGTTGACATACATAACTCGTTGTATTCGTTAAGAAACACAAGCTATTTGATCATGTTACCTTGTTTTAAAAAATATGAGAGGTTCTTCATTAAAGTTCACAAACACACAAGCTCCACAATCTCAATCTAGTTTCACTCTTTCTTCACCAAAAGGAAACCTAGTGTTCTTGTGGCACCTTGTTCACCAAGAAACACAAGTGGCTCACAGATTGGAGAGAGGATACAAACAAATCTAAGAAACAAAAAAATATGTTTTAATATAAAACAATCCCATGTATTTATGAAAGCTTCAAAGTCAATAGATGCAATGTCATATTCCTTTCCTTACAGGCATATCTATTTCACCTTATCAATAATGAGGGTAAGTCACAAAACCAATCTAGTAAATATATATATTTTATTTTTCAGCCTGTATATTTTCCGACAGATGCTTTGAACCAAGAATTATTACAACAATTCATTCTTGCAGATTCTGACTTTCTGCAGTATGTTAACCTAGCATTGCAAGCATATCCTCCAGATTGCATCGACATGCTTCCCTGCATGTCGTTGGATGCCTCCCTCCACATGATAGATTGTTCCTTCTAAATGACTTCAATCTTCACACGACTCCTTCTCTCTTACAGGACAAGGACACAACTGCAGTGATTTTCACGGTGGCAGTGTGGTTTGAAATTTGAATGATGACTCCTTTGTACAACACACAACCCCTTTTCCAATGGTGGCTCCCTCAGAGCACTCACACAGTAAATTATCTAATTTACATCAGATTGATCTCACATATTTCTGGACCCCCTCCTGAGGGAGTTACACCCAGAGCTACCAACTTTGATACCAACTTAGAAAAACATTGAACACACAAAAATTGTTGTATTCTATTATTCAATCAATATAAATACATTAAGCTTTGGCTTAAGATAAATAGACTATCTTAGCCATACAATCTATTTAGTTGAGATAATCTCCCAACTTCACACATAAATATGATGTAGATATAACAAACTCCTCACCACATCTCATTTAGAGATTACAATAACTAATACATTCTATGACGAGGAATATCAAATATTAAGCACAAGACAAGTAATGTCTAATTACACCAACAATCTTGTGCTACATACATGTTGAATCTAATATAGCAAAATTAATGCAACACATTGGATTTAATTTGACAATGTTATGCATTATACATTAAAACAATGAATTATGCAATAATTTTGTATATATATTTTTTAAATTTTGTGAAAAAAATTAATAGATTTTGAAAATATTTTGTATATTAATTTTTTTCAAGTTTTGTAAAAAACAATTTGAATTTATAGAAAATTTAAAATTTTTTCTTTTAATCTATTAAATTTAACTTAAGTGACTTGGAAGATTATTGTTATTCTACTCATCCACGTTCAATTTTACAAATAACATGTTGAACTCTTAAAAAATATATTATAATAATAACTTAGTGAAACAAAAGAACCTGCTGGAAATTGTGATTGTGAGATGGCGTTACCGAGAAGGTTTATTTCAAATTATCACAACAATCACATTACCTCTCTATACTCTCACATTGGGCATTCACGGCTAAAGCGTTGGTTGTATTTTTCTATACCAAATAATTTTTTAGAAAACCAAAGTTTATACACGCGTGGGCCGCGGGCATATTAAATCTAATCGAGGGTTTGCGGTGGTTATATGGTAGTCATACCATAAAATTGTTTTAAACTAAAGA
>SNQJ01S0013604.1:87343-105669 GCA_010110895.2 Picea sitchensis
TTGGTATCAGAGCACTTTCCTTGGCAGACATTGTAGGCAAATATTTTTTATTTTTGTAGATTTTTTTTTTCGGAGAAGAAAAAAAAGGGTCGCCACATTCTAGAAATTTTCGGTATATTTCTGTACAAAATTTGCAGAAAAAGGTTATATATTTGAGCTCCTCTCGTAAAAAAAATTGGTTATTTGAATTACTCTCGGAAAAATACTCAATTTCAAAGAAAAAATCAGCCGAAACGGAGTCTGGGAAGTGAAGTTATGAGCATTTTAAATTCAACAGTTTTTCAGGGTTTTTCCGGAAAAAACCGTGATTTTCTACCGTAACTTATTGTTCTATTTTTGGGTTTTATCATGATGGTTGCGGGACTGAAGCTTTCATAGGGTGCTCAGATGGATATTTCCTCTCAAACCCTCAAAGAAATTCTACAAATTACTGAAGCATTCAAATCCAAATTGTATGACACATTGGATGACTTTGTAGATGGCCTCACAAACGACCTCAATGATAGTTTCGTAGTATTCAAGATTCATTGGATATCATGCAGGAGAGATTTATTTTGGCGGACATCAGGAATTAATATAATCAATATAGATATGCTTGGTATGACTTGGAGGCCAATTGTGATGATTGGTACATGGATAGTTGTCATTTCTGGGATGACAATCACTTTCATATTTTATTTGATGACTCTAATCCACCTTCTGTAGAGAGCATCAATGTGACAATTTGGGAGGCAATGATTATTACCAGTTTCCATCCTACATATTCTCTAGTGGTATTATTCCTTCTAGATTATGCTACAACCCTTTTCCACTATGTGGATGGATCTTCTTATTTGGATCCACATGACAGGTGTCAGTATTTGGAGCATCATTTTGAGTTGGTTGTTGGGTTCCAAAATCTTCCATGGGGAGTTCACATGAACACTTGGACATGGGACCCGAGCTTGCAATGAAGATTGGACTACTTTAGCATGGTGGCTTTCCTTTCTACATGGGACCTTGGTTCTCCATTCTTCTTCAGCATTATGGTCCACAATTATCCATGGGACCCTAGTATATGGTTGTACATCAAGCATTTTGGACAACGCTTTCATAAGGGGGGTGGAATTTTAGGTCACTAGAGAGGTAGTAGTGGGGGCCCAGACAACACATAGTGATAACAGTGGAGGCCATTCAATGTAAGGTGGAATAGGTCCATTATATTATTAAATAAGGCCCACTATGGTAGTTATATATAATAAATGTAAGAGGACTTCTTAGAAGTTTCTACTTCTAGAAGATTCCTCCTCTAGAATGTTCTTAGGTGATGGTAGCACTATATAAAGGGATTCAAGCAATTTAATGGGATATGAAGAGAAGTATTGTATTTGGAGCGGTAACTCAATAGGAGAATGCCCCCTCGAAGAGGCAAGTGAACAGGAGAGGATCGCTTCCTTAATAGGATCCAATGTATGGTGTTTCCCTACCACAAGGGTTTGATAATAATAAAAGAGATTTTGCATATTGTTCTTGTATATCTGTTGTGGTGCTTTTGTATTCAGTCTTTGGTTCTTAACAAAATGAGAGAAAACATCAATGAAAGTTAAAATATGCCTTGCACCTCCCAGTGAAGGTAAGTTGATAGAAAAAACATCACTATGAACCAATTCTAGTAGGTTTTGTGCACACCACACTTGTCCAGAGTCAAAAGGTGCATGATCATGCTTCCCAAGTATGCATCTGTTACATACATCTCTAGCAGAAACACCCTTGGAAAAACAACAACCATGTTTTGAGTTATCAATGCCTGCAGACTTCGAAAATTCATATGTTCGAGTTGTTCATGCCAAATTTGAATTCTCTCATCATTGTGATCAATAAGTGTATTCAGTTCAGATTCAATTTAAGTCAAGTCACCGAACTTGTATAAGTTGTTTCTCAGGTCCAGAAGCTTGTCAGTGATAATTGACTTCCCTTTCTTCAAATCCTGAACATAGAACTGATCTGGACAAAATTACACAATATTGCTAGTCTGAGACAACTAAGAGATAAATAATAGGTTGATGTTGAGGTTTGGCACATGATAGAAATTGACAATTTTACCATGCTAACAAGCTACTTCACCCTAACCAACATCCAAAGAAAAATCATCAGCAACATAGATTCTATTCTCCTTAGCTTTATTCATTCTCATGAATAAAGTGGCATCTTTAACCATATGATGAGTGCACCTAGAGTTGAAAACCCATTCATTCTATGCAGTATGAGACATTAGGGATTGAGAAGTCTTGACTTGGAAGGTAAAATGATCAGTGGGTCAGTGAACAGTCGACAGGTCCCATTCAAGTCTCTTAACCTTCTCCTCTAGATCATCTTGCTTCTTGAATAATTTCTTCTCAACATGTACAGTCTTTCCACAATACTGACATGTATTATTTTGACTTCGATTTGGTTATCTCTAGTATCCCTGGTCATTATATACAGTTTTTTGTTCAAGGCGTCAATCTACACTTTATTCCTAGAATCCATCTTGCCCTTACCCTTGAGCAATTGTGATCCATATTTATGAGCAGAATGAAATGAATAACAGATTGAATACAATAACATAGAGATACAGTGAACAACAACAGAGATCTAGTGAACAATAACTTCTATTGAATATAGAAAATAAGACGAAACTATAAAACTGCAAAACTGAAAACAACTTGCTCGAATGGTAGTAGTTATCTCTAAAAAGAGATGTGGATGCTACACGCATTCGTATGAGAAGAATGATTACAATGAGGCTCTAGAGGCCTTTTTAACATTACTCGTGAATTCAAAAACCCTAGACATCCAAAAACCTAACCCTAGGAGATTAAATGCCAAAAGTTATGTGGGCCCCAATGGGTAAGTTGGTACCTCAACTACCCAGGGTCGTAAATTTTGCATACAACCTTCATTTTAGGCATGTGATAGCCCGTTGGAAAGGTATATTTGAGAACTACACATTATGCCTTAAACTCTGACTATGTCTACAAATTGACTGTGGAAAGACAATAAAACATTGTTTAGGGCCTCAAAATAGCCCTCGAAGTACAAAAAGATGTATTAACATGAAAACTTCCAAAATAATCCAGTTAGAATATGTGGGAAGCCACCAATATCCACTTAGATGTTGTGTAGGGATTCAGGATAGCCCTAGAAGTGAAGAATCCACAATTACAAAGAAATCTCATCATTACAGAGAAACATGTTGAACTAAAAACTGTCAAGAGGAGCCAGTTGCAATAGGTTGGTGGCCACCAATATCCACCTGGATCAGTGCTCCCCCCTTAGGAAGAAATGGTATCCATTGCATTGAGTTCCCCCATCAGGTGAGGAAATTTCTGTTGAATTTGGCCCCGGGTGAGCCACTTGCCTTGGTGCAGGATCTTCCTTTCATTGACAACCCGATAAAGTTGGATCCTTTGTTGGTGAGTGCCCTTGACTTGTTTGTCCACTATCTGGTTAGTGGATTCTTGTTCCATGCAGTCAGGGTGGAGCTCTATTGGTCTCAACTATTTTGTGATCTTCGAGGTGTCCAATAATGGTGGAAAATATGGTTAGAGGAGGTCCAAATTGAACACTAGGTACAAGCCAAGGAAGGGGAGAGTGTTGATCTCAAAAGCATTGTCACCCATAGCCTTGGTGATAGTGTAAGTCCCATAGCAAAGTGGGCAGAGATTCCAATGGGGCCCTGTAAGGCGTTATTTCTACAAATGTAACCAGACCTTGTATCCCACATGAAAATTGTGCGGGACCCAGTGTTGATCATGGTGTTGCTTGTACTTAGCATTGGATTTCTGCAAAATCTCATGGACTTTTTGGCAGATGTGTTGAATCCGCTCAATGAATCTGGTGGATTTTTCAGGCTCAGACTGAACATGGGAATATTCTTCCTATGTGAGAGGTAGTGCAACATCAATTAGACCCAAGGGTTGGAATCTCATCCCCACCTAAAATGGGCTATGGTCGGTGGAGCTATGGAGATCCCTATTGTAGTTGTGTTGAACATAGGGAAGACTTTCATCCCATGTATGCAGATGACTAGATTTATACATGTGTAGGATGCCCACAATCATCAAATTGACGACCTCTGTTTGGTCATCTGTTTGGGGGTGGAAGGAAGTGGATTTAGTGAGCTTGGTGTCCAATAGTGACCAGAGACTTGACCAAAATGTGTTTAGGAACCTATTGTCCCGATCTAAGATGATGGTATGTGGTATCCCAAAATGGACCCACACTCATTTGAAGGATAGCTTGGAAGTATCTACCACAATGATGCTCTTCTTCCACGATGTGATAATTTCCATCTTCAAAAATTGATCAACCACCACAAATACGCAATCATTTCCTTGCTTGGTGGACAAAAGGCCAGAAATGTAATCCACTGAGATGGATTCCCAAGGCCTCTTAGGAGTAGGAAGAGTGGTGTATAAGCCCTGCTTCTTGATGGTTGTCTTGGAAATGGCACAAGCAGTGCAAGATCTGATATACTTGTTGACGTCTTGTCAAATTTTTGGCCAATAAAAATGTTTTTGTAGAATGGCCACAGTTTTCTCCATGCCAAAATTTCCTGCCATCCGACTACAGTGAGCCTCCCAAATCATATTGCACGCTCACTTGCAAGAACACATAGGTGGCCCATATGGGATAACAGTCCATCCTGAATGTTAAAATCAGTGATATTCACACTTGTACCCAAGAGATGATGGGTGGTAGTGAAGTCAGGATCTTGCTAATAAAGTTGGGGCCACTCAGATGCCTCATGCCCACAGGAATGGAGCACGATGGTGAGTGCGGAAATGGGAGTTCGAGTAAGGCAGTCAATAACCCGATTTGTGCTCCCCGTATTATACTTGATGTTGAGATGGAACTACTTCAGGTATGTGGACCAATTTTGATGGCGGTCATTATGCAACTTCCCCTGTGTCTGTATGAATTGTAGATGCTTATGATCAGTGTGGATGTTTGTCTCCTTTCCTAGAATGTAATGTTTCCATTGACAAAAGTCTTGCACAATGGAATACATTTCCTTGTCATAGTTGGGGTATCTGAGAGTGTCTCACTATGGTATGCTACTAGATGATCGTGTTGAGTGAGAACTGCGCCTATAGAATAGTTAGATGCATCAGTCTCAATCTCAAATGGTTGTTGCAGATCGGGTAAGAAGATTACTAGATCTAAGTACAAGCGATGATTTAGATAATCAAATGCTCATTGTTGTGCCTTCCCCCATGCGAACATTGCCTTTCCACTTCCCTTGGTCTCTTGGATGAGGGCCCATGCAATCTAGGAGAATCCCAACATGAACCGTTGGTAGAAGTTAGCAAGTCACAAGAATCTCTTAAGCTCGATTAGTGTGGTCGGGGCCAGCCAGTCACGGATGACTTGGATCTTAGCTAGATCCACATGTACCCCATGATCATCAACAATGTATCCCAAGTATTGGACCTTGTTCATTCCATAGGATAATTTTTCCAAGTTGGCATGCTTGAGCTTCCGCAGAGTGCTTAAAACATGTTGAATATGCTGCATGTGCTCCTCCCAAGTTTTGTTGAAGATAAGGATGTCATCCAGATATACCACCAAAAAAGAGTTGGTCAAGGGTCTCAATACATCATCCATCAACCTCATGAAATTTTTTGGTGCATTTGTTAAGCCAAAGGGCATCACCATCCATTTGAAGAGACCTTATTTAGATTTTAAAGTTGTCTTCCATACATCCGTTGGTTTGATGAGAACCTGGTGGTAGCTAGAATTTAGGTCAATCTTGTTAAAGAACTTTGTCCCCTTGAGTTGGTCAAGCAAGTCATCAATTCGGGGAATTGGGTACCGGTTCCTGACTGTGATTTTTTTTAATGCTCTATAATCAATGCAGAGCTACAATGTCCGATCTTTCTTCTACACCAGTACAATTGGGATTCTGCAAGTGAAAGAGCTAGTTCGGATGTGCCCCTTTTGAAGAAGCTCTTGGATCTAACACTTGATTTTTTCATTTTCCATCAACGAGCGATGACAGACTGGTCCATTAGGCAGAGGTGCAATAGGGGTTAAATCAATTGGATGCTTGACTTGGCAGTTCATTGGTACCTTGGCGGGTGAGGAGAAGATGTCTCTGTACTCTTCCACAATCTTGTCCACTTTCTTATGCTGCAAAGAGAGGCTTTGTGTATAGGTCACGAATGTGGCGGTGACCTTCTACTTACTGCGAGTATGGATCGCAAAGAAGACAAACTTATTGGTCTGTGAAATGACCTTACTACATTGCTTAATAGAGATTAAAGAAATAACAGTAGGCGGCGCTACCTCTGGTATCCTATACAATTGTCTACCTAAAGTAATAATAACATTGCATGGTCTAGACTCATACACAACATGTTGCTTCTACAAATATGGTTGGCCTAAAATAACATCACAAACTTCAAGGGGTTCAATATCACACAATACCTCATCTTTGAAGGGCTTGATGTCATAGGGCAGAAGACATTATTGGTTGACACGGAGATCTCTTTCTTGGAGAAGCCAACCGATGGTGTAGGGTTGTGGGTGTGATGTCATTGGAAGGTCCAACTGCTTGACAACCTCTGCTGATATCGAGTTCTTATGACTGTCGTTATCGACAATGAAATGAAGTGAAACCCCCTTTACCCACATATGTGAGTGAAAGAGGCATTCCCCTTCCTATGGTTCTTCTGGTTTGCTTGGCTCGACTTTGGTGGTAGTGAAAGTGGCATTGGGCTCATCATCGATAATTCACTTCCCTCCTTCTAGATTTGATTCAGAGTCAGAATCTTCCTCTAACTCATAAACTTTCAGCTTGGCCACTAGTGACTTCTTGGAGAGACATTCTTCAGTGTTGTGCCAAGGGATTTTATGGTATTCACAGCACTTTTGTCCTTCTTTGGATTTTCATTACCCTTATTGGGTTGCGGCTTGGGTTGGTTGTTCTGAGAGTGGCCATATTTGCTATGTCCCTTGTTTTGTGGGTTGGGGTCGCCTTTGCCCTACTTCGATTGTGAGGAGTTTGCATATCCAAACTCTCACCTCTTTTGCTTAAATTTATGATCGATCTTGATATCATATCTATAAGTCGTACCTAATGATGTGTTGTCTAGAAAATCCATTTCTATTTGAATGTATCTATGCAGATAGCCACAGTATTTGAGCACCAGATGTCGTTCAGAGTCTTTCATACTCAATTTGGTGAAAAGGGTATGGAAAATATTGGTGAAATCTGGTACTGTCTGGTCCCTTTCCTGACGCGACGCGGTCCATGTTGTGTACTGGTCCTCGTAGCTTCCAACATGGTAGTATTGTTCTTTAATGGAATCCCTGAAGGAATGTCGTGTGGGGGAAACCGTAAATATTGCATATTCCTCTGTGGCCCTTTTATCAAAGTAAGTATCCCACCATTCCTTAACATGGGGGATTGCCTTGAGGAGTGAAAAAGTAATATTTTCCCTATCGAAAAAATTGTGGACCGAAAAATACCCTTTGAGCAGATTCAACCATTTATCTACAACATATGCATCTATTAGTCCTTCAAATAATGTAATATCAAAATTTACTTGTACCTTGAAGGGGGTTGCATGGTCGCTTGATGAAGATGTGTCTTCTATGGCCAACCGTCAAAGGATCTGTGCAAATTTTTCCATCATTTCATTCCTTTGTCGCACAAGGGATTCCTTGAGAAACAATTTAAAATGATCTCCTACTCCATCATATTTCTTCTCGTCCCCCATGAATTTTTTTCGAGCTAGGTGCAGTCGATCTTACAAAGGCTCAAGTAGTTCGAGTCCCAACTTCTTGTACCCATATCTTGTTGGGGACATGCACAAAGAAAAACAAATGAAGAGCAGATCGCTCTGATGCCACTGATCCAGATTTTTGAGCGGAATGAAATGAATAACAGATTGAATACAATAACACAGAGATACGACAAACAACAACAGATATCCAGTGAACAATAACTTCTATTGAATAAAGAAAATAGGTTGAAACTGTAAAACATTCATAACTGAAAACAACTTGCTTGAATGGTGGTAACTATCTCTAAGAAGAGATGTTGTTGCTATGCACATTCGTCAGAGCAGAATGATTACAATGAGGCTCCAGAGGCATTTTTAACATTACTCATGAATTCAAAAACCCTAGACATCTAAAAACCTAACCCTAGGAGATGAAACACCAAAAGTTATGTGGGCCCCGATGGCTAAGTTGGTACCTCACCTTCCCGGGGTCGTAACTTTTGCATCTGACCTCCGTTTTAGGCGTGTGATAGCCCATTGGAAACGTATTTTTGAGAACTACACATTATGCCATCAGAATTTGACTTTGTCTATGGTTTGACTATGGTAAGACAAAAAAAACATTGTTTAGGGCCCCAAAACGGCCCTGGAAGTACAGAAAGATGTACTGACATGAAAAAATCCAAAATAAGCCTGTTGGAATAGGTGGGTGGCCACCAATATCCACCTGGATGTTGTGTAGGGATTTAGGATAGCATTGGAAGTGTAGAACCCATAATTACAAATAAATGTCATCAATACAGAGAAACGTGTAGAACTAAAAACTGTCAAGAAGAGCCAATTGGAATAGGTGGGTGGCCACCAATATCCACCTAGATCAAAGTGGGCCTCATGTTTACCACAAATATTTCCCTCTTCAAGAAATCTATGATAATCAGTAATCGAAAGTTCAGAGAAAATGTAAAAGGAGTATTCCTTAGCATATTGTTTGCGTGCGTGCTAGTTTGTGTGGAAGGTCGATATGAACACGTCAAATGGTGTTCTCAAATTTATCAGGACTAGCTTAATGAGTTATCCATCCTTCTTGTATTTCTCTCCAAAGTCACTCAATTTTAACTGGAGTTCCTTAACATGCACTAATTAGTCCTCCATTCTCTCAAAGGAATGAGGATCGAAAGAGATAAACTTTTCTCTAACTGCATGGCATGGCTCTCATAAACTCGGTCGAACAAGGTCTTCAACTTCTTCCAGACTAGATGCAGATGATCGATTCCACTGAGATGAAATCAAATGTCCTAGAAGATGTAGGTCATGCTGAACCCTATAGCGTCATCCTTCTTTCCATCAATAGAAATTTTTTCTGAAGCATCTGTTGGATTTGGAATCGCAACCTTGGTATACTACCACAAT
The DNA here is from genome assembly GCA_010110895.2 of Picea sitchensis. Lineage (NCBI taxonomy): Eukaryota > Viridiplantae > Streptophyta > Pinopsida > Pinales > Pinaceae > Picea > Picea sitchensis. The sequence goes on from SNQJ01S0013604.1 coordinate 96,505, forward strand.
CCATTACTCTTCAATAGGGTTTCCATATCTGGAGCCCATACTTCATAATTTGATCTGTTTGTAACAATAGGATTGATGTTTGAAGCCATATTCAATAACAAGACTAGTATGTTCAATAAGTTCCAATCAGAAAATCATCAGTCCAAAGTCAATCACACAACGGATCTGACTCGGCAATATTTTTAGATAACAGGTCAAGGTTTAAACCATCGACTTTGATATCATATTGGGAAATAAAATGGAACACGATATGAAAAAAAAACACAGTACTACAAACAATCATAGAGGGTCAAAACAAATCTCGAAGAACAGAGGTGGCGTCTATAGACATTGTTACAACAATTAAGTACAACATATTGTGATCGAAAAAATCATAGTGCATATTGCACATCTTGATATGCATGATCTATTGTGCAATCTAAATTCAAATTTATCATATTGATAATAAACCAAGGGTATTATTCTATAGTCTCAAGATTTAACCAATTCCCATAGAGTTAGGAATATATTTTCCATATATAACCATCGTTGATAAGAGTTGAATCCACAAAATCTTCTATTTCAAGTCGTCTCGACGGGACTTGACCCGATTGACTATCCATCCAACTTGTAGTCAATTGCAAGTCTAGTTGATCCACTTCTCGACTATCTTTGACTTTTGGTCTATTGTCCGATCGATATGCATGTCAACTACCTGGACAAATGGTGTGGTGTGTTGGTCATTCTCTCGATTGACAGTATCCATATGAGAGTCGACCACTCGACCAACTGAACCCAGGAGATGTGTGATGAGCCATCAATGCTTGAAGTCCCAACAATTATTTGCATAAGTGGGATTCATCTAGTTCCCTCTATGTTATGCACCTCACTTCTTCAAGTGCATTGTCTTCCTCTAGTTCTTTATAGGCTTTATGCAATAATTTCTCTTGTTACGCAATGCCAAATTTAGTAGGTGCTTGCATCACTTTTCTGATATTTTCTTCTACATTCTAAATTGAACTTTTTCCTTTTTTTAGGTCGGCTCTTGTATGAATGCCTCCTCGGGTTACTGCCCATACGTCCTGTAACAACCCTAAGTAATTAATCAATTGTCGTGATTTAAATAATTGTTTAATTTATATTAGTTTAATTAATTAATTGTCCTGATTAAATATTTGTTTAATGTATATTAGTTTAATTAATTAATCAATTAATAATCATGATTAAATATTTTTTTAAGGAATCTTGGTTTAATAAATTAATAATTTTCATTTTGAGACTTAGTGTATTGGTAGATGACCCATTAATAAAAAGGGGATAAGGTGGTTGACACTTAATGGAGGGATACGGTGGTTGACACTTAATGGAGGGATAAGGTGGGTGAGACTTAATGAGGGGAGAAGGCGGTGAATAAGGAAGGGGGGGAAGTAGGATAAGAAGGGGGGGGAAACACTCGGGAAGGGACTTTTGGTTTTTGGGAGCATTATTTTTCATACCAGAGGACTGTATTACTGGTTTTGCAGGGGAGGAGCTTGCTGGAGGATTGTAATACTGGTTTTTCTTGAGGAGCTTGTTGGAGGACTATCACAGGGGGCACCTGTTGCTGGGAGTTTTGGGCTTGGGGGGGGCAGGAAACCACAAGGATTCCTAGAGCTAGGGAGCCAGAGAGGCTCTATTCCTAGCTGGCTAGGAGGAAAAGATTAAATTTTCAGGCAGTTTCAAGCAGTTTTCATTCAGTTTTCAACTTGGGGGCAGAAACCATTGCGATTCCTAGGAGCTAGGGAGCCGTAGAGCTCGGCCCTAGTCGGGCTAGAGGAAAGACAATGAGGCTTCAAGCAGTTTTCATCTGGCCAAGTAGTTAGCAACAACAGGAAAGAAAGGAGAAGAAGTAAACTCAAAAAAAGATGAGGCGAGACGAGTCATCGCGGCTAGGGTCCAAACCCTAGCTGCCGCCCGGTATTCGAAAGTGGAAGCGATCTACGAGCCGAAGCACCGTGGTTCGCATCCATTGACCCCCGCGGTCCCCAAGCTTCACGCCGCTTTGAGTAGCGCCCTGTCCGTGGGCGTACCGAATGGTGTTGCAAAGATTTTGCCCGAGCCGCTTGCTCGGACAGAAGCTGCCTGTTTCAACAGATGAAAGTTTATTGCACGTGCCTAGCAGCGACCAGGGTTTATAATGCGCGGATCATATTCCACGGTAGCACATTCAGAGGGTCCGCCAACGGGAGATCGCCTAATGGTTTGTGCCGGCGCGGTGGGTACGGTGGCGCTGGGCTCACCATAATTTGATCTTGTTTTATGTGGAGGTCGGCTACGATAATTCCCGCAGATTAAACGAAGGAAAAGATCCCGAAGCATTCATGCTAGTTTGTTTGGCAAGCCCCAAACCCAAGCCTTCTCTCTCATCCAAGTTTATTAAGAAGATGGAGGGAGATCCTCCGGAGCTAACTCTCAGAGCGCCTTGCTCATTCTTGCCCTCCTTCTAGCAGAACCGTCAAAAGTTTACTTCTGGTTAAGTGGCTCAGCCCCAAAGCGGTGGAGGGCATGGGATCTATCGACCCTTGAAATCACCGGAGCAAGGGAACGCTTTCTCTCGCTTTGCAAGAGTGGTTTTGTCTTCGCTTTTGAGCAAAGAGGACTCAGGATCTAGTCTTCGTGATTCTGGCCCTATTTCATGGGCGAGGAGAATCGCTCTAGCCCCCTGACTCCCCTCGGGACTTCAATCCCGAGCCGAGATTACCGCAGCTCCATTATGGGTTAGGCTACCTCATCTACCCTTGCATCTCTAGGGGATATAATCTCTGGAGGACATCGAAAATAAGCTTGGGTGTTTCCTGGACAGTGCGGAGCCGAAGGTGGATCAGTTTACCTGCGCTCGTGTTTGTGTTGAGGTTAACCTTGATAAAGGACTTCCAGAAGCCATTAAGGTCTCCTTGGGGGAATGGTGCCACATCCATGAGATGGACTACGAGCAGATTCTTTCAAGTGCCTCCGGTGCCATTCTTATGGCCACTTCACAAGAAATCAGCCTCCCAAAGTCACTGAGGAACCAGACTAAATAAAGAAGACTTTCACCAGGCAAAACCGACGGCTAAGGCCAAAGCGAAGAACCACTAGACCAAGCCCCCAAGGCCACTCAGTCAAAAGAGAAAACTCTAGAAAATAAAAACAGCTTTTATGCCCTGAAGGAATATGAAGCCCTAGATCCAGAAACAACAGTAGTTAAGGGAAATCCTCCGGTAGGCGAAAGGCCTCCGGATTCCACCCCTCCAGAAATAATGGTAGCAAAAGAAACTCGGGCCTCAGTTCCGGAACTTCCTGCCTCTGCAGGTCTAGTTGCTTCAGTCCCCCTTAGAGGCTCTGTGGAAACTTCTGGACCGGAAGACAATGTTCCGTCTGCACCCCTTACCAGAGGGCGAAATACCAATAAAGCGCGAAGAGAAAAAGGAGGCGGCCTCCAACATTTCTTTTTAGATCTCAAAAGTATGGACCCCTACATTAAGGGGAAAACTTCAATCCCATTGGAATAATGCTTTGCTTCTGTCTTTTGCTATGCTCACAGTTTGTGAGAATTTACTCATGTATGCACTTTTTGTCTTATTCTCGAATTAGCTCAAGGAGCAAAGGGAACTAGTCTCCCAAGACATTCACCAGAAGGTTGGAAGCACTGTCAGAGGTCACCAACCTTCTTCGGATTTGTAAATTCCAGATTCTGGCTGGCCAGAATGCCGATTAATGCAACATAACCATTTTCGTCCAAAAAAAAACAACAGGAAAGAAAGGAACAAACTTCTTCCTCAAGAGGTATTTTTCCAGTATTAATTTTATTCTGAATGAAAGTTATGATATGTATCTATGTATTGAAATTGTGTAATATGTTGTGTAATCTGTTTTGTGACTATTTTGGACTGTATAAATTGAGAATTTGATATTTAATTGATTAATTTGCTAGAACTTCATCATAAATTAGATAGATTTGTTGTAATGCAAACATAAATAGAAATTACATGTCATGTTCACGAAAAGAAAAGTAATTTAGATTACAAATTTACCATTTAACTTTGAAGCCCTAATGAAGGGCTTTACACGTCCACTTCTTCTTTCAGATTCTAGTTTTTGTGGAGCTTTGTAGTCACCACATTGTAGTATCCCTTCTTCTCTTCCCATTTGGACAAAGTATCTAGGTAATGCTCTGCGAAATGGTATGTACTATGGAAATAACCATAGAGCGTGGCTGGTTTGGTAGAAAATTGTGATAAGTGCCTATTTCACCATAGTTAAAACACATAGGTGGTCTTCCTCCACCACCATTGTATCCTCTTCCTTGTCCTCTTCCATATCCTCCTCATTGGCCTCCTTGGTAACCTCCTCTATTGAAGGCTCTGCAATCTTCACCCTTATATTCTTCTTATACCTAGAAAGAATCTACAGTACATTCTTGTATTAGTTGCAATGACTGAAGGTTGTTCACATCATGTCCCATGGATTTGTAGAACTCACTGAATGGAGTGTGTGTGGTATTTTGATAAATTTTCAGTGTGGGGAAACATGGAGGTATATGACCCCATTATTGACAAATCTCACACCACTCTATTTTTGGTCCTATTGGAAATGGATTTGGTGCAACCATTGCTATGTAATTCCCCAACATAGGACACTCGTTACTATGGTGACCTTCGACATGGCACATAGCAAACCACATATTCTCACGCACTGCCTTAGCCTTCACCATGTTTTTTAGTTGCATAGTGATGGTTGTGAGTTGAGATTGTACCTACGTCAATCATATTGATGTCTCACCACCTCCCAGTGTGGCTTCTAACCACATTGCAATTTCCACAACCTCTACTTGGGTCATCACCTTCTGTTGGGTCAGCGGGACTTGAATACATGGTAGGAGTCCAACAATAACACATTCTTGATGATGGACATCTTGGAGATGAAATGTCAATCTATCCAATAAAATATTCAGAATCATTGGTCATAATCCCACACGATTTCTCTAGCTAGTTTTTGGATCTCTTTGACCTTTTTTATACACAATAATTATGACTTGGCTTGCGAAATTCCCTAAGTATATCTCTCTTTATCTCCATAGGGGAACTTGTTTGTCCCACTGGTGCGATAGCATTGTATTTCATGTACCATGTCAAAGCTTTGTCTTTGAATGTGATTTCTAGTTGCACAATATTGGATGCCTCATCTGTGACTCTCTTGACCAAACATATAGCTTCACATGTGAACCAGTGCTATTCTTCATCATATCTTCTCATCCCATGAAATGTGGTAAGTCTGAGGGTTGAATCTTGGTTCACATACCCGATCTAGAACTATGTCTTCTCAACTGAGTACTGCTTGATATTCCTAATACTAATGCTCTGTCTTGCGAAGTATTGTGTAATTCATCTTATCCTTCACTCATCTCTTCTAATCTATTTTCTTCTACTTCTCTTACCTCTACACGTTCTTTGGTTCTTTCTTCTTGATGACAAATGTGCAAGGGGTCTGGTTCAAAGAGGGGGTTCCTCCATACTCTCTCATATTCTAGGGTGAGGGATCCACAAGAGCTCCTATATCTAGCCACACAAGCCTTCTCATAATCCCTAAGGCCTCTTCCCCTTCTTAGAGGGATCCATCATTGTCATCTACTTCATCGACACTATTCCTTTGTGCCCCGTATTCCTTTGATGTGACCACATTTCTCACTAGAAAATGGGATCTGACTTCATTTTCCTCGATCCTTCTCCCACTACTTCTAGTATCCTCTCTTGATATCTTTCTCTAAATGTCACATCTATTCAACATACTTTCTTTTTCTTCACTTCTCTCTGCCACTGATATTTCTTCCACACCCTTCTGGTGTGGGTTCTCTTATTTTCATCTCATATCTGATTACTTGTTTTCCACCCCTTGTTTTTTTTTTCTTTACTTCTGTATTTGTCTGTCCTCCTTATCTTGATTCTTCTTTCATATCCCTCATGTCCTTTTCACCTCATCTCCTATGGATCCATTCTCTTCTCACCTCATCTCATTTTCTTCTAGATCCACTTTCTCGTTCATCTTTTCTTCTTCCCCCTTATTTCCACCCCCCCTCCCATGTGGGGGTTTTACTTGGCCATCCTATCGGGATCCATGTGCATCGGCCCCTTTCTATGAACAAAATATTTATCCACAAAGGGATTTCTTCCAATAATCTCCTTCTAAGGTCAACTGCAAATTTTCTTTCAGCACTACTAAAAGACTCACTGCATTCAATAGAAAACTCAACAATACACCCTTATTTCACATGCTTAAACTAGAACTCGATAGATCTGGCCCACTTATTATCCATAGATCTCAATCTATTGATCGCACATTGGTCCCATGCCAATTATTAATCTCTTTTCGTCTCTTTATCCACCCATGCAATAAATAATGAAACTCGACAAAGAAAATTTCATGTAAATCCGTATAGATGTACCTTTGTTTCCAACGCTCAAGGTTGATCTGTAGGTTCTTGATTGCTCATCATGCAAACTCATCTTACTTCTCAAATATATAGTCTTGTATATCCTTCTTGGAAGGTTTCCACCTCATTTCCTTCCTTCAACATGTAGCACAAAACCTTCAGGTCCAAGTAATGGAACCAATTGTTGGTGAGGGGGGGTTTCAGATGCAAGGTTTATGAGTTTTGGAAAAAAAATACCCCATAGGTGCCAACATTTTCAATCTTCAAAGAATGAATAAGGTCTAACCCAAGACACCATGATAATCACAAAGACCATAGGTTTCATGCAAGGTGAAAAGGAAGGGAAGATACATGAGACATTCACTATAGAACTATGCAATCATTCATAATTGTCATGAGATTACTGCACAACATAATACAAATACAATATACATTTAGATCATTAACTCATAAGATGAAAAGATAATTGTGCTTCAAACTTTATTCATTAAACTCAAAGGCGTTCAAATACAATTCCATACACAAAGGACGAAGCCTTTCCATGATGCATTCACAGCAAAATGGACACGTGCCATGCACTCATATCTCTTTTCTCTCTCTTATTTTCACACATAATATCTCTAAACATAGCCATAAGTGATAATAAAAAAATGACTTAAAAAAAAAACAAATTTTGTTATTGTTGAAAAAAATAATTTAATTTTAATATATATTAAAGTGAAAATCCAAATTGAATTTACACAAAAACTAATGGTTTTACTTTCAGTATTCACGAGTAGTTTTACTATTAACAAAGGTTGAGAATGTGAAAAAAGAAAATGTAAATATTTAAAATAATAAATTAATTAAATGAAAGAAAATGAAAATGAAATAAGAAAGTTTATAAGCGAGGAATGGAAAATGAGAGGACAGTGATGCTTAGTTTTGCCATTATTTCATCTTGTATATATCATTTATATCATTTTGTAATTGGATTCATAAAAGGTTTTTCGATCAAGAGGAGAGGTTGTTGAAGAGGAATTGTTGTATAAATTGTTGAATGGTTTATCTAGCTATGAGTTTGTATTATAAAGTGAAATTGTCAAAATAAAGAGTGAGCAACCATTCAATGTTGGTTTTCTAGTTTGGGTTTCTAGGGTAAACATTGTGGTTCACTATGTTATGAGTTTCTCAATGATAGTTGTGTAAATGTTATATGATGGAATTATTGCTCTTAGTTGTGTTTAATGTGTTGCTCGTGGTTGTGATCTTAAATATGGATTTATCATGTGCCGAAAGGGATCAAAACCCTCGAGTTGCAAATCTTTCCTCTGGTTTTTTCAATTTAAAAAAAAAAATCACCTCGAAGGACTTGTTCCCTCACCGCACATGATAGATGTGTAGTTAATATGGTTTTCGAAATGTCCAACATTTCGAGTGAACACTCCACCCATCATCAACATTTCGACCAGGGAAAATTTTAGTGGCCAAATTTTGCCCATGGGCTAATTTTCCATGCTTTTTCCCAAAAAAACATTCGTCATTCTAAAAATTATTCTCCCAAATTCTATAATACAAAATTATTTTACCTTAAAAATCGCCAAAATTTTATAAAAACTATATAAAATATTTAGAAATTATGGTCGAGCGTTCAAACCCTCTGAAGAGTCTATTTCCTTTTCCTTTCTTCCCTTGCTAGACATACTTTAGCAGGTTCGTGTTGTTGAAGCTTTATCGTTCGGGTCTTTTTGTGAGGGTAGGGTCTGTGTTTAAGGGGACTCGAATATTTTAACAAAAATATCACCAAACATTTATAGTTGACATATAAGGACCAGTAAGATTCACCAATATTTCTATATTTCAAAATAAATTTCCATACTTAAAATTATTCCTGGTTCCAAGTGNGTCTGTGTTTAAGGGGACTCGAATATTTTAACAAAAATATCACCAAACATTTATAGTTGACATATAAGGACCAGTAAGATTCACCAATATTTCTATATTTCAAAATAAATTTCCATACTTAAAATTATTCCTGGTTCCAAGTGGACACTCCACCCATCATCGGTGACAACAAAAAACTCAACTATAGGAAACAAGTGTTGAGGTTTGAAATTTAAATATTTGGGAAAGAAGGTAACCATTGAATAAGAATTAGGTAAAGAATTAAATAATAGAGTCAAACTGGATGTTGAGATTAGATAATAAAAAAAAATAGATAACCAAGTCAACAAAGGTTTAAAGGTAAATATTGATTAAAGGTGAAAATAAACCAAGGGATCGAATTAGCCATTAAGAAAGAAAAGTATTAAATAAGGATGAATTAATAATAAAATTTAAATATTAAAAAAAAAAAATGACATATTTGGATTAATCATATTAAGGAAGAAAATGTGATGTATATTATTAAAAAAAAAAGATAATAGTAAAATGATAATATTATAAAATAATAATGGGATATAGTCTAATAATGACAATAATAAAGTAAGGAAGAAAATGTGATGTATATTATTAAAAAAAAGATAATAGTGAAATAATAATATTATAAAATAATAATGGGATATAATCTAATAAAACTAATAAAAGTTAATGTAATAATGAATAAGATGGTGATGGCCTAGATTACTAAATAATGAAAGATGATATTGTTGGTAAAATAATCTATTATTATAATATAATTAAAGGTGAAAATGAACCAAGGGATTAGATTAGAGGTTAAGAAAGAAAAGTATTAATTAGAGGTGAATTAAAAATAATAT
>SNQJ01S0013604.1:106352-140831 GCA_010110895.2 Picea sitchensis
CTTGCTTCCTCTGCACCCCGACCGTCTCTGCGTTCACCAACTTCTCAGCGCCGGTAGCATACAGGTCCTCCGGCCATGGGATTTCCTCAATTACGCAGCCAGGAAGGTCATCAACCATAGTCGTGATACGCTTGGTGCCCTGTTGGCTGGGCGTCTCCATGGCGCTTTGAATCTCGTCGCGCGGCAAGTCCCCAAACGACAGGTCCTCCTCCATGACACAGGATGGAAACAACACCATGGTATCGGCCTCCTTCCCAGCCCTGCTGCAGCCAGCGTCCTGCTCGGTGATGGAGTCGAGCACCGTCCTCCCCTCAGCCCTGGCCCTTTTCCTGAGGATGGACGACGCCAAGGCCAGGGCACACTCAAGCTCCTCCTCCCGCCACCTCTGCTCTTTTCGAGCTGCCCAAGCTGAGCCTCGTCGAGGATTTCCACGATGCCTGACCATTTTACTCAAGCTAATGCCAATCAAACGCAGAACTGAATTGGAAATAAACCAGGACGAGAGCGGCTGCACCAAAAGCCTGTCTTCTCCGCTCGGGCTCAAAAGAAAGAAGGCAGGAGCCTTTCTAGACACACATAAAAGCCCCCAGCCCTGGAGAGTCTTCTCAGAGTGCAGTGAGAAGGTGAGAAATAACCATGGCAAAGCCGCACCAGGAGCCTTTTTTCACTGCTCGAGCTCCCGAGGAATACCATAACCGAAATGCCAATGCCAAATGCCAAATGCATAATCCATATTCACAATGAAACCGTATGCGCAGGGGGGGTTAATGTCCGCTCACGGGAGGCGTACCTCCATCACATATCCACTGCTATGGCCGTCCACCATTGTTAATGCGAATGTGTGGGTGTGCGTCCAGTTGCCACCTCCATCAAGCCGCGTGTCACCCCATCCGGGGTGGTAACCTAACCCATTACTATAATATAATGAAGTAATTAAGTGATGACCATCAAAATTGAATAAAAGATATAAAAAAAATAAATTGTATAAGCCTAGAGAAACTAAAGAGAGAGAAGAGAAGGCAGACGGAGGAAATCAAGAGAATAGGAGGAAACAAGAGTTATGAATAATACACGGTGCTTATCCAGAAATTCATTCTACATAAAAAAAAAAATACTTTCAATTGTTGTATTTATATAAAGTTGATATTGAAATATTTTATTTAAAGGGGCATAGAAATATTTCATTTTTGGTCGACATTGATTTTTTTTTGTTTGTTATGAATATATTTTTTTAAATGAACATGTCAACTTTGTGTTGAGCATGGAAGGAATTACACATCTTCCTCATATTTAGTTGTAGAAAGTGTCTCTCGACGCAATGATGAATTCCAAGCTGTATTTCTACTAGTTGTTTCTCATGAATCAATTTCTCTTAGTATTATGTGAATACCAACAGTCAAAAGGAACCCACCTTCCATTCCACTTGAACTTTGAGATCAATGGTTGCTATGACTTGGTTGTTGCATTTGTTGATCTAAACTTCTAATTATGTCCTTGAATACCAACAAATTGTGGTTTATCGAGCATGTTGAGTAGTTAGGCAAGACGTACACAACAATACGTAGTCTATTGAGGCTCTACACATCCATGGATAGGCCATGTGCACCAGTGAACATGTCATACACACCCTTTATGTGAGTTTTTTGCCTGACATCACTTGTTTCCCTCTCTTATATGTTTAGTATGCATTGCTATCTAATTTTTCAAAATAAATTTTTTATAATGGGTTTTTATTTAACCCTAAGGTAGAGTTCCTTATATCAAGTTCCACTAGTGTAGTTGTATGCTTGGTGTGCACCACATAGCGTTTTTTAAAAATATCTTATATTACAAAATTTGAATTGAGATTGATATTTTTTCCTTTAGCCCTATAATGGTGCACCTCAAATCACTCCATGTCAATGCGACTAAATCTCTATAGCACATTGACAAGCAATTTTTCTTGAAAATGTTAACCATTATTTCTTATTAAATGGCTTTTTTACAAAATTCAAATATTTTTATTTAACTTTAAAAATGGTGTCCCTTGTAACACAACACACTGGTGTGTTTTATGTTATAATGATAATAAGTGTTTTATGTTATAATGATAATAAGCACATTTATATGTTTTATGCATACCATGGGGAAATTTTGTCTGTGTTTGTATTTTACAAAATTAAGTGTGTGAGACAAATATTTAAATTATTACTTGTGGTGTGTTTAGATATATAAACACATCATTGCATGTGTTATCATAACATACGAGTTTATCTGATGAGTTAAGGTGCAGCAAAAATAAAAACCTCGTTAAACCATTTCCCACTCACCTTCGCTAAAAACCTCCACTAAAAATATAAGATGGAAAAGTGCTTCCACTAAAACTTTCAATTTCTTTGAACATAGCATAGAGGCTAATTCCCAAACAATTCTTAAGAAGTAAGGTACACATTGTTAAAAGATACCACAAGGCAAGGTATTTGAATGAGGTTATGGACAAAAGCAAGTTACTTAAATGAAGGTGAAGGTATGGACAAAAGCACAAGGACGCATAGCTAGAGCCCCTAAAAGCTTAAAGAACTCTGACATTACCTTTTAATGCCCTTTGTTTTCACCTTATAATGTTATTTGTCTTTCATGGTAAAGAACTCTGACATTAGCTTTTAATGCCCTTTGACCTTATAATGCTATTTGTCTTTCATGGCAACCTTGTTTTAATGAACCTATTAAATAGTTAGGGAGGGCCAAATTCATCCTGACATGAGGAATATAGCCTAACGTTTTTGTATTTCATGTGTCTACTTTATTAATGTTTTCTACACTTGAAAACTAGAGTTTATCTTTGGCCCACCGAACTAAATGAATAGAATATCCACCGAACTAAATGAATAGAATATGTGTAGCTTCATAAAAAAAATAAAAAAAATTATTTTTAAATGTAACTTACTTGACCGATATGGTCTTGCCCCATGGACAATTTAGTCACATAGATGTGTTTTGGTCATTAAAAAAATCACATAATGAAATTTAAATTTGGAATAAAAAAATTATTTTAAAACAAATTTAATTTAATAATATTTTAAATAAAGCATTGAAAAAATTAATGCAAAAGCAGTCAAACTATCACTGAAAGCAATTGACTTCGAATTGAAAATTGTATTCCCTCTATGGACTACTATTGAATTATAATAATTATGAAAACGAAGAATGAGGACCATACAATATATTGAAACTAATTTAACAATTATTGTAATCTTACAAAGATCTTATTTTTGCATGGTTATTTATATCATCAAACCCAACACCTTAAATAAGGGAAACATTGAATCAATCATTATACAGAAACTCGTACCTTAAATATCCAAAAAAAGGAAAAACATCATTATGAGCTTGTATTGATTCAATATTATTGTCATCATTTCTATGAAAAATCCATGTTTTCATCCCCGTTCTTCATAATTTCAAGTAATGCATACAAGCTTATAATGGAGTTTGTAAATTTTGTTTGCAGTTCTTCATCAAATAATATGTCTGGGGGACATGATTTGTCATTTAATATAGTGGATTTAATAGAGTGGGTAGCATATAACATTGTCGACTAAAATCCTTCTCATACCATTTTACTATTATAACATTAACTAGACATAGGGTTGTGCACATAATTGTGGTGTTTTTTATTAACAAATTAAAATATATAAAGTAGAAATAATAGATTTTACCAAATTTAGAGTAGAAAGATAGATTGCAACCAAAATAGCACCAAAATGTTATACTTTTATTATTGGAAGCAATGTTGACTTACTTCTTATAGTGGGAAACCTCCAATTGAGTAGATTTTTTATTACAAATAATTTCACAAGACATCTCATTGCATTGCTTCTACTTCTTTATATAATATATTTTACCTCCTAGGAGCATTCTAGAGAAGGAACTTTCTAGTAGGAAAAACCTTCTAGCAAGCCTTCTACATTTATTTCTTTCACACTACTACATGGGTCTTCTTTGCTAGAGATGGCCTCCATACATAGAAATATATACCAACATATCTATCTACTTAGGGGTTTAGGGAGATTTGGACCTTAACATGCTCTCCCCCTTAAATAACATCATTGTCCTCAAGGTTGGAGATGAGGGAATTGTTGAAGGATATATGTTGTTTCTTATGTGGCATCCTTTGGCTACGTATCCTTCCATTGTATCAAGACCTCCAGTGATCCAGGTGGATCTCGGTGGCCATCCACCTTTTCCACTAAATCAACATTTCAATCCTATGGTTTTGATAAACCATGATATTCACCCTTTTGATGGAGAATGGAATGTAATGCCATCTTCATTTGTTACTTACAAACATCATGTAATGATTTTCTAGTGTTCTTTATGTACATGCCTGCAACATAGCATTAATGCAGCGGATCCCATTAGAACTCCGCAATTAAGCGTGCTCAGGCTAGAGTAGTACTGAGATGGGTGATCGCCCGAGAAGTCCTAGTGTTTTACATGCCTACGACATTTTATAAACTTATACCAATTTATCTGACATGCATCATAGGAATTGTTCTCCTCTCACTCTCTCATATATAATTGACGTGAAGGAGGCCCTTTAAGCATGCAATGGAGTGTGATGTAAAACTTGTTGTGAATGAAGCGTAGCCAACATCTCTTTCTTTTCAGAGATAAGCTACCCCATTCTACCAGTTTGTGTTCTACACTGTTTTTCTCTCTTATTCATTAATAGAAGTTGCATTTCACTATATTTTTTTGTTTCTTGCAATATATCTATGTATTTCCTTGTTATATCTTTGCTATATTTTTGTCTTCATGTCATTCTCAAATCATCGGTATCAAAACAGTTTGATCCTTGTCGTTTTTCAGAGTAGGTCGTCGACAAGGTCAATGTATAGAGAGTTGGGTCTCAAGCTAGTTTCGCTTGAGGAAAACCGCTCTCGCCAGCCCAATAACCTCCCATGGAGGAAGAAAAGGGTGATGATAGATCAGGAGATTATTTCAAGACATTTCTTGAGGAATCCCTCATGCGACAGAGGAACGAGATGATGGACAACTTCTCTCATATATTTCAGAGACTACTGGTGGCGATGGTCGAGGCATCTTTGAAAAGCATCCATTTCATAGGTGCAACACCCTTAAAGGTACAAGTCAATTTTGATATCCCCTTATTTGAAGGCTAGATAGATGCAGATGCTCTAGAAAATGGTTGAATTTGCTAGAAGGTTATTACTCTGTCAAAAACAATTCAACGGTGAAAATATCACCTTCACGCTCCTTAAATCCCTTCCCCATATCATAGCTTCATGGGAATGTTACTAGGATAGGTACATTGCGACTGAATCTACACCCTTTAGAAGAGAACCTACTTGGGCGGCCTTTGTAGATGCACTAAAGGAGAATTTCTACCCTGTCGAAAACTATGATGACCAGTACATGAAATGGACAACTCTGCATCAAAAAAGAGACCAGACACTGTCGAAGTACACTAACATATTTCATACCTTGCGCTCAAAGATGGGCATCAAATACTTTGAGGGGAGCTTGGTATTGAAGTACCATAGTGGTCTGCACAAGTACCTCCAAAAGAGATGGATTTCTTGGATATCTCCTCACTGGGAGTTGCTTATTGATATGCAGTCAAAATCGAGCAGAAATTCAAGCAACGGAGTAAGTGGGAGTTTGGGTTTGAAAATACGCCACAACAGAAGCATGGAAAAGGAAACTCTAACTCACATAATGAAGGATATATCAACAAAGAAGGCCAACCTCAAGAGAGAAAGTCTAAGATGTAGGAAAGGAAGGGTAACGAGAAGTTTAAGAAAGACATTGGAAATTGGTGTGAGTTCCACAAAATCCCCTGGCACAACACYGATGAATGTCGCTCGAAACTATCATTGGTGGCTGAGCTCAAAGAAAAAGAATCAGAACCTGACTTGGAATTTGATTCAGAGCACAATAAAGGGAAATAAATCATCGATGAAAAACCCATTGTTACCATTGCGACCACAACAATACAACCAGATGAACCAGAAGAAATTGAGGAGGGGGAGCACCTCTTCCACTCACAAATGTGGGTAAATGGGACCCCACTGCATTTCATTGTTGACGATGGGAGTCATAAGAAACCGATATCAGCCGAGGTTTTAAAGAGATTAAATCTACCAACAATGCCACACCCCCAACCATACACCATCAAATGGTTGAGTCGGGGACGAAACATTTGTGTCAACTAGCAGTGTCACCTATCTTATGGCATCAATCCCTTCAAGGATGAGGTAGTGTGTGATGTTTCCCCACTTGAAGTTTGTGATGTTCTTTTAGTAAAACCATATAGGTGGAAAGGTCATGTTATCTATGAGTCTCGGCTCCGCAGTGTCATTGTTACTCTAGGAGGTCAGCTCTACAGGGTACCATAGGTAGATCCAACTACTACCACTTCATTGATCTTGGAAAAAAAATGTCGCAAAGTAATCTCTCAAACCATAAAGTTTTCCCTCTTCATGATTCAATCAGATGGAGAATAGAAAGTCATTGCGACCACTACATCCTTGGCCCAAGATGTTTCTATCCAGTAGAATCAGATCGATAAGATTGTAGAGGAGCATAGAGATAATGAGAGTCTTCCATATGTTCAACATAGCTCTATTGGCCATGGCCCTTTTCAGGTGTGCTTGTGGTTCCAACCATGAGCCCCCATTGATCTATCTCTTCTTGATGCATCTTCACTGACAAATTCCTCCCACACTCAGACCAAGGAAGATCCAACAGCTAGATCTATTGAATGGATTCAACACCTCCAACAAGTTCGTGACATCCTTCCACATGCAAAGTACAAGTAGGACATCTACTTCAACAAGGAAAAGAACTCACCAAGGTTTAGATTCAACAGAATTTTCCCCATCTCCCAAGGGAACTTGACACAATGGGGACCATTGCTTCCTAAGGGGGGGGGAATGATCCAGGTGGATCTCGATGGCCATCCACCTTTTCCATTGAATCAACATTTCAATTCTATGGTTTTGATAAACCATTATATTCACCCTTTTGATGGGGAATGGAATGTAATGCCATATTCATTTGTTACTTACAGACATCGTGTAATGATTTCCTAGTGGTCTTTTGTACATGCCTACAACATAGAATTAATGCAATGGATCCCATTAGAACTCCACAGTTAAGAATGCTCATGATAGATTAGTATTGGTATGGGTGACTTCCAGAGAAGTCCTAGTGTTTTACATGCCTACAAAATTTTATAAACTTATACCAATTTATCCCACATGCATCATAGGAATTGTTCTCCTCTCACTCTCTCATATATAATTGAGCTGAAGGAGGCCCTTTAAGCATACAATGGTGTGTGATGTAAATCGTGTTGTGAATGAAGCATATCCAACATCTCTTTCTTTTCAGAGATAAGCTACCCCATTCTTCCAGTTTGTGTTCTACAAAGTTTTCCTCTCTTATTCATTAATAGAAGTTGGGTTTCACTATATTTATGTGTTTCTTGCAATCTCTTTGTGTATTTCATTGTTATATCTCTGTTATATTTTTGTTTTCATGGCATTCTCAAAATAATATGGATCATCCTGGATAGTACATTGGTGGAGACAATGCTCTCTTTTGTCAAGGATGGCCTTAGGACGCAACCAAACAAAACCTTCTTCATCCAATTTGGGAAGGCTAGTTTGAACATGGCAATGAAATCCAACCACTTTCTTTAAGAAAGAAACATAAAATATTGGATGGATCTTAGAGTGGCTCGAAAGTTCTAATTTGTAAGAAATTGTCCCAATACACTTGAGGACCCTATAGGGTCCATAAAAATTGAAGCAAGATTCTAATGGTGGTTTCCTTTAAGGGAGGTTTTCTTATGACACTGCAAACAAAGTATCACCAGATCCCTTTCTTCAAAACGGTGTTCGAACTAATGTTGGCCATCCTATTGCTTCATCTTATTATAATCCTCAACCAGATTATCTTTGACCATGTTGAGAATTTTGACCCAAGCTATGAGGGGTTTTTTGACCTCTTATACCTTAGAGAGACCTAGTAAGTAGGATAACATCGATGGGGATGTTAGCCATAGATAACTGCAAATAGAGTCATGGGAATGGCTCCATGATAAGTTGTATTATGCCACCATTCTACTAGGGGTAACCACTAAACCCATTGGGACTATTGTTTTGAAGTAAAGAACCTCAAATGTGCTTCCAAACATTTGTTAACAACTTACGTTTGATCATTAGTTTGGGGGTGATAGGCAGTGCTAAGATGCAATTGAGTGCCCTGGATCCTAAAGATTTATGTTAGAAGTTGCTAGTGAAAGTGGGGTCATGGTATGGTATAGTAGATTGCGACATACCATGGAGTTTAAATATATTATCCATGAAGACTTGAGTGATCATGGAAGCTTTAAAGGGGTGTTGTAGAGAACAAAAATGAGCATATTTGGAAAGGCGATCAACTACAACCATGATGATTGATTGATTGTTTGATTTAGGTAACCCCACAATGAATTCCATAGAAATGTCCATCCATATAGCTGGTAGAATAGCTAAAGGTTGTATTTATCTTGGAGTTCTCACTATTTCTCCCTTGTGTTGTTGGCAAAGGTCACATTCTACCACAAAAGTGTGGATGTCCTTCTTCATTCCTTCCCAGAAAAATGAATGTTTGATCCATCATATGTTTTATGAAAGCTAGAATGACCTGTTATTGGAGATGCATGAAGTTTAGATAACATTGTTGATTTAAAGGTGGATTGTTTGCTCAAATGTAGATTCCATCTATAGCGAAGCTCTTCATTATTTCAAGTGTAGCCTTAATATGCATGGGGTTCCATTTGAATTTGTTGGATTAGACATGCGATCTTGGGATCAATGAATCATTTATGGCAGACCTCATTTAACCAATCTACTATGATGAAGGAGAGTGAAAAGAGGGACCCTTCATCTTCATACTTTCGAGAGAGATCATTTGCTACTACATTCTCCTTGCCCATTTTATAAATGATCTCATAATCATAGTGTTATAGCATCATTTGACACCACATATTCTTATGATGACTCATTGGCCTCAGTTACATCCCTTTCCCTACTTGCAAGACCAAAATCCCCCTTTCCCTCCCAAAAGATAGTTAAAAACCCCAACTTGTTTGACGTATTTGACTCTCGTTAAGGAAACTCGTGTATGTATGCCCCTTTATAGTTAGAAACCCACGTACATGTTAATTTGGCTCAAAAAATTAATAAATCCTGATATTTCGGGTGGAGTTGATGGGTTCCTCAAGTTCTTAACCTCCTATAGCCCATCCTTAACTACTCCAATTGTCAAAAAAGAGTATAAATTAGAGCCTTGGGGTGGAGGAAAAATAGAACGGAGAAATGCATCCTTATGCTGGCATTTTTAGTATAATGTTGCAAGTCCCCTTTTCCCCTTGCTTATGAGATTGTCCTTCCCATATGAAAACACTTGTTTTCAAAAGTTGTGTTCTCATTATCTTGCCAGGAAGAAATCCTTTGCCTTCCTTGGGGTTGTTTGAACACAAAGTATTGAAGGTCTTGTTTATCATCTCTGGCCTTGGGTGGAGGAACTTGGAGCCCAGTTTCGGGACTGTGTCATAGCGGCTATAGGTTTTAAACAACTTTTATGTTGTTGATAATAAAATATCTCTCGTTCTCATCCATTTCCATTTGTTGATTCTTGATTTTAATAGAATATATGTATATTGTTTTGAATCTATTATGAAAATTGAAATGATCATGTTTAGTTAGTTAGCAGATAACTTCCTATTTGTAGTTACTTGTCTCTTTGTTTGTAGGAGGTTTCAAAGGATCATTGCGAAAGAGTTCCAGAGTGAAAGTATTCAAACGGGATCAACATCAAATGCCAGAATCCAAGTGTGTTCTCTTCTCTTTTCTTTGAAAGTAAGTTATTAAAAAATAATGACTTTTAATTGACTACTTGATTTGAGTCTCAAAGTGGTCTCTTAGGGTACCACTATGTTATGGCCCTAACCCATATCCATAGGACTTTTTTTTTTTCCGTAACACATAGCCTAGCATTTTGGTGACCCATTTATGTTTCTCTAGGGATGAAATCCTTCACTCAAAGAAGTATTTTAGGTTGCAATTATTAGTTTTAATTTGGAAATGTTGCGCAAGGAGGAAGGGACACTAGATATCCATAGCATGCAAGATAACCATTATTTCTTTTTCATAGGTAGATTTTCCCAAGTGCCTCTTACAGAGTTGTTTGCTAGTAAAAGCTAGGGGTTGTCCTTCTTGCATGAGTATTGCCATGATGTCTTTAACTGAGACATCCCATTCCAAAACAAAATTCTTAGTGAAGTTGGGCAGAGCAAGTACTGGGGTTGTACACATAGTAGTCCTCAAATATTAGAAGGCCTAATATGTATATTCATTCCAACCAAAATAATTTTTTAAAGCAATGTGGTGAGGGGAACAACAATCTTTCCATGATTATTGACGAAGTTTCAGTAGTAACAAATGAGAGACCTAAAAAACCTCAAACTTTTAAGAGTTTGARGATGTGATCAATCCTGTCTTGCTTCCATTTTCTTTGGGTCCACTCATACACCATCATTACTGTAATATCCACAAGGACGAGCCCCAGTTGTATTTATGAATTGTAAACATGTTTTGTAGGTTGGTGAGCCAAGTGTTKATAAGTTGGTGGGCTTATGTGTTTATTAGGTCGGAGAGCCTAAGTGTTAAAGGCCAGGAGCCTGTTTTTGTATATGTAA
Organism: Picea sitchensis; assembly: GCA_010110895.2. Classification (NCBI taxonomy): domain Eukaryota; kingdom Viridiplantae; phylum Streptophyta; class Pinopsida; order Pinales; family Pinaceae; genus Picea; species Picea sitchensis. The sequence continues at coordinate 117,106 of SNQJ01S0013604.1, forward strand.
TTATGCAGATCATTAATAAAGATTAAACATCGTTGCATGCATACCGACCACGAAGAAAGAGTGATGGGGGACTAAGCTTCCACTAGATAGGGTAAGGGAGGGGGCTAAGTGTCTAGGCCTAGAGGCTAAGCTAGAGGGATTACCTCTAAGGGAATAATATTTTATTATTATTATTTATTAAAGGCTAAGGTGGACATGAACGATATTGTCCTAAGTTCTTGGAACGGGAACGCGTGCGAAGTGGAACACATGCAGTTGTAGGAAGACAAGTGTTGACCTGGGTGCATGCAATTATAGTTGGGAAATCCAGCATGTTAGGGGGTTCGCTTTCCATTCTTGATCCACTGTTTAATCGTGAACCGGGGGCATCCATCACAGATCTCTGGAACCAGTGACCCGTGAGTCAAAACATGTTGGGGGTTCACTTCCCATTTAGTGTGACTCCCATCCTTGCGTTTGGAGGAGTTTTGAGATCCTTCACCTTTGCATCTTCACTCTCGCGAGGTTAGTCACCTTGAAACCAATTAAAACCGAGGGACTGATCCATGTCACCTGTGAAGTTTGAGCACCCTGTAATTGTCTGAGCCATGTGGTGTCATAACTGTTGGTTGTTGCGGCCACATAGTTCCTTGACTGAGTGTGGCTTGTTTTCTTTGGTTGTTTCTTACTGAGCCTTGCTATGTCTAGTGCATGACCATTACCGTTTTGGGTGTCCATACTTGTTTTCTCTGTTGTTGTTGTTTCCACCCATACCTGGTTGTAGCTGAGTCGAAGATTGGTTGAAGAGGTAGGTTGTCAGGCCTGTGAGCAACTCTCCCAAGTGAGAGAGTTTGTTGGGAAGTGAGTTCTCCTGGAAGGGAGTCCCGTAGCAACTATAGTACTCTGGGACGTTTGGTCCAGCTTGTTGTTGATGCCCAAGGTAAGGGAGGTGTAATAGCCGATGGACCTATATTAGTGAAGGTGTACTCTCCTAGGGTGGAGCAGGCGTGTGGGATATGAGGGTATGTGGGTTGTGGGCGTAAGTGGCTCATGGGATAAAAGATTATTCTTGTGTTTTGTGCAACTTCCCTATTGACCTTGCCTAGTCTAGGAATCCCTTGCTTGATGGAGCTTAGTCCCATCTCGGGGGTGACCTACTACTGAGCATGATGAGCAGTGTGGTCTATGGCGGGGAGGTTCGTGGAAGGTCTGCACGCAGTTGGTGGTCTTATAATAAAAGATAAGTACCTCTTTTATATTCATTTGCATGCTATGTAATGGTACATATGTTGTAATCGATGAGTATTGCCTGTGTATGTTGTATATGTTGCATGTGTAGGCTTACTATTATTTCCACAATAATATGTTATATATATGTAGAATAGTCATTCTATGTTTATATGGATGTGTATGTTTTTCCGCAAGTATCTCTGTGTGGCATAGCCCAGTAAGTTTAAGGCTGAAGCTGTCACAGATCAAAGCTAAATGTACAAGATAAGGTATTTCGCAGGTAGCATTGCCCAGGCGGTGGAGTTGTAGGCCGGGGGATGTTACAGTTCCATTGATTGTGTATGGTAGCAGTAATTCTGTGATTATTGTGATTAAGTGTTTTAATTCATTAAAATGAATATATTATATAAGTGTATATTCCACAGTGGTAGCATTACCCGGTCTCTGTGTTGACCGAGGATGTTACAGTTTGGTATCAGAGCTAAGTGAAGCCTCCGAGTAGTGGTGTTGCCCAGGTTGGTTGGTGGCTGGGGACGTTACAATTACTAACAATATGACCCAAACATTCTACTTGATAGGCACCAAAGGCACATTTGGACCTCTTGAGAAAAATTTGGTGATTAGATAGAATTTGTAAGACCTAATGCACATGGGTGACATGGGAATGTCAAGTTTTACTATAGATCAAGATATAATCAAAGAATACACAAACAAAATAATGTAGAGAGGGTTGAAATATGTATTTCGTGATACTATAGATGGTAGAAGGTGCATTGCAGAGGCCAAGGGGCATCACCAATAACTCATAATGCCCTTCATGAGTGTAAAAAATTATTTTGGGAATATCGACCTCCTTCATGTGAGTTTGGTGATATCCGGAATAGAGATCAATTTTGGTGAAGAATTGAGCACCCTTGAGATCATCCAAGGGATAGTCAATCACTAGAATGGGGAACTTATCCTTGAAAAATATTTTATTGAGAGCTCAAAAGTTGTGACACATGTGTCAAGTGCCTTGTTTTTTTAGTATCATGACAACTGATGATGAATAAGGACTGGTACTAGGGAAAATGACACTAGTAGCTAGCAACTATTAAAATGTCATTTCAATTTCATTCTTTTTGGAAAATGGATGGAAATAAGGGCATACATTGGGTGGGATGCTACCGGGTATGAGAAAAATAGAATGATCATGTGTACCACAGGAGGGAGGGAGGCCTTGGGGGTTTTCAAAGACTGATCGGTGCATGGTCAAGAATAAATTCATGTTAAGATGGATGGGTTGATAAGGTGTCTCAAAGGATTGAATGACATGGAATTGGGCCAGAATGCATGGATTCCCTATTTTAATTTTTTCTATATGATGTGAGATAATGATATCTAGAGAACCAACCATGATTCCTTGGAAAGTGTAGTGATGCCCCTCCTACTAGAAATTCATGTATAACTCCTAAAATTACATGGTGATGGGGATTGATGTCCTTATCCATTCAACACCAAAAACAATGTCCCAACCACCCATTTCAATAGAAGACATGTGTTTTTTCAAGGAATAATCACCCACTTGAAGCTACCCCTTTTCACAATGACCCCCACATTTCATGGAACCTACATTAGCAATCATGATCTAAGAGTTGTCGACAACATGTATATAGCAGTGAGTTTTTTGGGATACCCATTGGTGAATAAAGTTATGGATTCTACCACTGTCAATTAATATAATGAATTTACAATGTTTGATGTAGCCTATTAATTTGAGGGTTTAGGGAGCCAAAATATCAATTAGGGCATGTAGGGAGATTTAGGGTTCCACATCCAACTGATCAAATGGATAAATTTCTTCAACTGGTGGAGACATAAGTTCCTAAGGTATAGCTTCAATGTCATCCTATAAAATGTCCTCTAAAATTACCATAAAGAGTTTTTTTCTCCTTACATTTATGCCCAAAAAAATATTACTCATCACAATTGTAGCAGATACCTTTAAGTTGCTGCTTCGCCATTTCAGCATGGATTAAATTTTGAATCTTGAGAGGAGGAGAGGAAGGAGAGGGATTGGTGGGATGGGGATGGGGAATAAAGGATGGTTTTTTTATTTGGGAATTCACCACCTTTTCAGCTTCCTTGTCTCTTTGAGAGACTTCTAGCCAAGTAGTAGGGTGAGCCCTTAAGACTTGGGCATGCATTTTTTCCTTTAGACCACTAATAAATCATTCCATGAAGAAGGTATTTGGCATGCTTTCGATGGAGAAATTTTTTTTCTCAAAAGAGGAGATGAACACTTCAATTGTAATCCATTGTTTAAGCTTGGTTAGGAAACTCAATCAATGAGTGTTTGGATCAAAATGTTCATTGAGGTCTACAACATTTTTTTTTCAAGCAATTTAACCCCTATGAGAGTTCGTATGTCATTTCCAGCATTTCCAGCATTCAAGATATAAATATAAGACACCCACATGAAGTTTTAGTAAGTCATCAGTGATGCCATGCAGGGAAAAATAATGTTCCATCTGAGTGACCCAACTTATGGGATTGGATCCCTCTAATTTGTTGAGATCCACTTTAGGGAGTCAATGTCACATTTAATTCATAGGATAATGAACCAATTGGTGAGAGTTAGGCCCCATGGGATTTGATGATTCAACTTCCTTTGGGTGGTTGGTCTTTGAATTGATTGTACATTGTCATGATTTGGGCCAACTATTCTAGGATCGAGTCCAATTTGTTGAGCTTGGCATTGACGTAAGCAAAGTTTTTCTTGGAAAAGGAGTGAGTGCATCCTAGTTGGTGTTGCAACTTTTCAAATATAGTTTCCAAGATGGATACTTAGTTGGTGAGATCATGGTTTCAGGTAGCATAGGGATGAGAGGGTCCATAATAAAAAAGGTGATTGAGGAGTGGTACCAAGGTGATCAATGTTTCTTTATAGGTCTATTAAGATAGATTTCAGGTAATGGGGTGAGAAGTTCCACCAAAAATGGTTACTAGAGAGTGGTACCACAATGATCAATGTGATACAAGGAGTCTGTTGATATAGGTCCCAAATAAGGGTATGGTGAGGACCTAGACTTTTTTTTTCACTCCTACGAAGTTAAACTCCCACCTAAATAATATTACGTTGATAGAATGCTCAAATTCTTGATATTGTATTTTATGTAGTAATTTTGTTGACTAGTAGTGGGAAGTAGGGTTTACAGTAATCAAATGCAAACATTTTAAAGACATTCCCTCTTGTATGAGTTTCCAAGACTAATAGTAAGGAGTGGGGTTTCGAGGGTCTTGAGGACAAGGTAGTGCCAGGTGTTATATCTCTCTTATATATGTGTGGGGTCCAACAATAGTGATCGACCCAATTTCTCAGGGCTCTCACTAAGTTGGCTCGACCGTACCCATAGTCATACTACCCAATTACCTAGGTACTAGAGAGTAATCTTCCGAAGTGTTGTTCTCAATGCCACTATAACAATGACTATGTTTTGAAGCCGTCCATTCATAAACACAATATATATCTAGGTGATAAAGTGAAATAGTTTTGAAGTCGTCCATTCATAAACAAAATAAAATGTATTTTACCATTTTATCATAAAATATGATTATAAGAATACACTTAACAACATATAAAATACAAACTTAAAGTTAGAATCAAATGATTTTGTGAATTTATCATATACCAAAAAAAATGAACCTATGCATTGGAGAAATGGTCAGTAAATGGCACTAACAATAACAATAGTATTGACAATGAGAACATGTATTAAATGTGAAACAATAGTATTGACAATGAGAACATGTATTAAATGTGAGGTTATTTTACCTACAACACCGCATTTACCCTTATAAGGTGGTAATGTCATTACACTTTGATAAATTGGGAACCCCATATATATATATATATATATATATATATATATAGAGAGAGAGAGAGAGAGAGAGAGAGAGAGAGAGAGAGAGAGGGGGTTTACAAATAAGATAGCAAACATACACATTTAGATTATTTTTCCAATGCATTTGTTAATTATGCCAAGTAACATGCAAAATGAAAGAAAGCAACTACAAATTAAGTTGTGATATGTTTTTTTAAATATTGAATAACCATTTTTCTACAATTTTCGACAACGTTGATATAAAAGTTATAAAACGAAGCTCTAACAGAACCCACTATATATATATATATATATATATATATAAGATAAGTTTGTTCATAATTATAGTCCTAAATGTAATTTTAGGTAAAAATCATATATTTCCTTTGCAATCTACAAACATTACTCTGCTTTTGATAATTCAAAAAGAGTATCATACGTTCTGCACAAAATATCAACTAAGAAAAAGTAGTTTAATCCCAAACCAACATTTTCATTGTATCAAATCCATCTTTGTATATTTTCATTTTGATAGCAAGCATTTTTTATATTGTTAAAGTTGTTTGTGCCATTGGTTAACTATGAAGGAGAGAATCCACAATTTCTAATGCATCCATGCCCCATGTTTCTGTGTTTCTCAAGCACTTGAGTATCATACATGATTCGAGATTACAATTAAAAAAAACAATGATTCTAAAAGCACATATGTATTATGCATGAAACAACATCATTCCCATTTCATGAAATGCAATCTACGAAGAAGAATTGTCTGAAGAATTCTAATGACATGCTTGTAGTAGGATTCAAAATAAAGGAACTAGTTCATGTTTTTCCATGCATGATTCAATATCCTCAATGATATACTTTTTCATTGAGTCAATATTCACAAACAAGAGAGTGAAAATTAACCTTATTAACAAAAAATACTAAGCAAAAATAATGGTAAGTTCGACTCTATAATTCATAGTATATCTTCTTTGTTGCATCTTAAATCTTCTTCTTACAACCTACAAATATTAGAACTAAGCCTCCAAGATGCCTCCACTAGCTAACCCCTTAACTACTGGGATATGAGTACCTAGGATGCATCAATGAATTCTTTGTACAAATATAAGTATGCTATATCTACCTACATTTGATTTGGAAGATACTGTAGATAAAGAGGAATGTACCATCCATGATCACACGCAATACATAATGATTTTTTTCCAAACTGACAACCTCTTAAGAACAATTCCTTTGACCATTATTCTTGTAAGAAGGTATGTAACTTGGATGCTATTGCTTCCTCCTTTGATTTTTCAATGGTGTTTGTTGTTTGCTATGTAACTTCAAGATTTCTTAGAAAATATGTTTGTAAAAGGAAAGCTACACCCTTAAAAGAAACACAACTTTGCTCCTCGACAACTTTGATAATCTCACCACTCAAAGTTGATAGAACATGTTGAGGTACATGAGGCGATAGACAATTGGATATTTTCATTTTGCTACTTGATGTTGCAATTGTGTGGGACAAACAAAGTTCCATGTCCCTACAACCTCTCTCTACTAACAACTTCAAAACTTTTAAGCATCATCTCTTTACAATTCTCATGAGAGGCCCCAAAAAGCAATTGCATTCCCCTCCTCCACAAGACATTCCATACTACCAATATTTTTATAATGAGATGAATGTTCATATCCAAGTTGTTACACTACACATTCTATGAGTAAATAGTCAACGTGTCAGAAAATAAAAGCAATCATTAAAGGGCGATAATAAACAAACAAAACTTAAAATTGTAACAAGAAAAAAAAAGATCAATGTTTTTGAAATACAACTTGAGAAGAAATTGAAATAACAAAGTGAGAGAGAAGGTGCATGGAAAAACAACATCCATATTCGAGGTAACATAGCCTAAACCAAAGTCCAAAAAGATAAAGCTATAGCATAAAAATGCATTGCGTACACTTGTTCTTAGTCTAGACCCTTGCTGCAAATGGTTTGTGCATTTATTGCCTAGGCAACTAAGCTCTAAAACTGTGTAATCCCATACACAATTCTAATTCGCACAAGCACCTCATCATTTCAAATCCTAAATGTATTTAGGAACATGATAAGTTACATAAAAACACAACTAAAATATTTACAAACATCCATACACCAAAGATCAAAAGGTTTTCTTAACAAATTTATAACGTGGTTTCAAACAATTGCATAATATCTAACTCTAAAGATATGGTGAGTATCATTTTCACATCTAACCTAACCTTTTTCCAATAGAGAATTAGCTCAAAATTATATTAGTGTATAATTTTTTTTTACATCTTCATTTCCAAAGCATGGGCCTAGTCCTTAAACATGATTGATAGTAAACTTTAACCAAAAAAGAACTATTTAGGCAATAGCTTCCTTACAAGTCTTTAAGGAACAATACTTCAAATGGATAAACTACATGTAACCAAATTCTGTATCAAAAGATATTATCCCATATTTAAAAACCACAATCCAAAATATTAAAAAAATGTCTCAAAATACCAGAAAAAGATGGATATCAGTAAAGGACAAGGTAATTCATGGGACCTATGCTCCAAGAATCCCATTTGTAATATGAAATTATGCCATTAAGTTCATGAATATCTTGTTTTGATAGTTGATTCGCCTCCTTGTTGAAATCCTTGAAAATATGTTGGAAGCTAATTTTTTGAAATTTTTTAATTAATTCCTTTGTTCTATGCTTCCATCCTTCAATGGTGCTAGCCTGGAGCCTTCCTCTATTTTTTAGCCATTATATAATTACCTTTGAGTCTCCCAATGCCTGAAGTTTTGGAAGGGCTAGATGAGTAGCTAGAGTGAGAGTTGCCCAAATTCCCAAAATTTCTATCTTCATACTGGTTCCTTCTCCGCAGTTGAAATACCATCTAAAAATTGTTGAATCTGGTGTTTTGATTACACCCCCTGCTCCATAATGTTTATTATCTGACTGTGCTGCCCCATCAAAAAAAAAATAGAAAAACCAACATGCTGAGAAATCAAACAAACTCTTAGAGGGATAAGTTTTTGAGTCAATGGGTGCTTCTTGAGAGATCCCAGAGTCTTGATAACCACAATGTGAACAGATGGAGAAGCATTCTCGAAGATTTCTTTGTTTCTTTCGATCCAAATAAACCAACAAGTAAGTGTTGCAAGAGTAGGAGAGACATATTTGTCCTTAGTCCACAAATTAAAACAATCAGATAGTGTAATTCCTTCCCAATTTCTTTTTATCTTCTGATTAATTTTAATTCTTTCCCAGACCAACTTAGTGAATGTGCATTGTAAGAAGAGATGCTTGATATCCTTAGATCTTTGTTTACAAAACAAACAGAGGCTTGGTCCCTCCCATCCTTTTTGTTGCAAAATATCCCAATTTGATATTTTTTGTTCAATGGCCAACCAAATAAATAACTTGATCTTGAGTTGTAGGTCCCACTTCCAGATGTTATGCCTCCATCCACCAAGAGTCAGAAATATCTATGTAGAAATAAGTGTCGAATAAGCATTGTTAACAGAAATTGTTCCCGAGGAATCACCCCCAATCCACATCAGTTTGTCTTATGTATCCTGGATAGTAGCTCCTTCCCCAATAAGTGAAATACAGTAATGATCCCATTTGGCTGCCAGCTCACCTGCTAAACCCAGATCTCCGCTTCAGATCCAGTTTCCAGTAAGGGAGCAATGTTCCATATGTTTTTTAGATTATGCAAGGACTGTAATATTTTTCTTCTTTAAAAGTGATGTAAGATCAGCTGAGAGATAGGATCTATCTCCCAATCCTAAGATTATGTCTCTACCAATAGAAATAAGGTGACTCGATCTAGGAATCCAGCTAAGCCAATGAGTAATGAGGTGGATTGACTTAATAAGACTATTCCAGATCCTTGAAGTTACATTATGTTTGAAGGAGGTCGATCTGAACCAATTGATGACTATAGTGTTATGCAAATATTTATCCTTTATAATATTGTGCCAAATTCCATCCCAAGTTAGAACTCGCTAGAGTGTGTTGGTAGTCAATGCTAAGTTGAAAAATATTAAATTTCAAAAGCCCCAACCACCGCAACTTTTTGGTCTGGATAGTGCATCCCACCTGCAAAGATGATAATGTTTGGTTTCATTGTTACCATTCCATAGAAAGTTAAACATAATTTTTCAGATCTTACTAAGAACAGATCGAGGAATAGTCTCGAAAGACATCCAATATAATGGTTGGCTCTCTAGTACCGACTTTATTAAAATATAACGACCACCCAAGGATAACCATCTATTGCACCATAGTCCGATTTTTTTCTCCATTTTTGCCAGAAGCCAATTCTAATCATCTTCCCTGTACGCCCCGATATTTAGATGATATCCCAGATATTTGAAGCCTATAGAAAGAGATAAAAAAGTATATGAGAGAAAGGACTTGTATGGATTAAGGTCCACTTCAGATAAACCTTCATAAAGTATGGTGGTTTTGGATTTGTTAACTTGAAGACCCGATGCTTTACAAAACAAATATATAAGTTTGTCGATTTCCAACCATTCTTGTATATTTTCCTTGGTCATTATTAATACATCATCCATGAAGAATAAATGAAGAATGTTAATCTCTCTAGACACTTTAATACCAATAAGCTTGCCTTCCCCTTTGCTTTCTTCTAATAAAAGGTTGAGGCCCTCCATAACCAGGATAAATAATAAAGGGGATAAAGGAAAAACCTAGCGCAAACCTCTGCCACTCCTGAAGAAATGTGTAGCCTCTCCATTTAGTAATACAAAATAGGAAGAGGATTCAACACAACTCATAATCTACTTTTTCATCTGTAAACCAAAGCCCACTTGTAATAAAATCATCCTTAGAAAATCCCAATCTATACAATCGTATGCTTTTCGTAGATCCAGTTTAAGAACCAATGAAATTTTTTTCTTTTTATTTATACTATGGAGACACTCGTGAGTTGTACCAATAGCATATTGAATCTTCCTTCCTTTCAAAAAGCCTAATTTTTCTGTTGAGAGTGATCTAGACAGTATGGGTTTGATCTGATTAGCAATGATTTTAGAGATTATTTTGTAGCAGAGATTACATAAAGAAATGGGCCAGGAATCCCCAAAGTTAGATGGCTTACTTGCTTTTGGTATAGGGGAAAGGAAAGTAGATTTTAAGCTCCCAACTATAAATCCTTTCTGTCTTGACTCCTCAACCATCTCTAGGAGATCATCCCTAACCAAATAAAAAATGTGTGTGAAAAATTCCACAGTCTAACCATCGGACCGTGGACTTTTATCTTTTTTGAAAAGAGATAAAACTTCTTTTATTTCTTCTAAATTGACTGGATCATGCAGTGATCTCGCCTCTTCATCATTAACCAGCCTGGAAAAAATACTAGTAACTTGAACTAGTTCAATTGTGTTAGGTATATTCTGAGCTTTGAAGAAATTTTTGTAGTAATGTACAACCTCCACCTTTAATTTTGTCTACACTGTATGCACATGACCATTTTCATCTGATATCTCCCAGATATGTTTCCGATTGCATCTGTGGTTAGAAAAGTGGTGAAAAAATTTGTTGTTTTGATCGCCACTTTGTACCCATATCGCTTTGCTACATTGTCTCCAATTTTCTTCATTTGCATGTAAAATATTATTTCTTTCTTGTTCCAATTTTCCAAGGAGTTTTTCCGTTACAGAATGTGATAGATCATCCACTAAATTAAAAAAAAAAGTATCTTTAATTTTATTCTCCAACAACTCAATATGTTGTAAATTGTTTCCATCTCTTTCCTTTACCCATAATTTTGTCTGTATTTTCAGTTCCTTTAATTCCCATACAAGTATGCGCTAACTGCTTGCTTTTGATGCAAATTTTGGATCCTTCCAAACCTTATGAACAAGGACATTGTAATCCCCTTCAATCAACCAAAGGGGGTTTAATTTAAAAGGGTATGCTTTATATTGGGGAGGCATCTCCAACTGTAACAAAATAGGGGTGTGATCTGAAATGAAAGGGAACTCCACCCAGGATCGGTAGATGCCAACACTAGTTAATAAATCTTTTGATATATAACATTTGTCTAGTCTCTTGGCGATAGCTTGTGTACCATTTCTACCATTTCTCTAGGTAGGCACTAACTTATCTAGTTGAATATCTATTAAATTCTTTGACTGGAATAAAACTTTGAAGTACTCCGCCATAGAACTGGATGATGAATTTCCTCCCCAGACCTCATCAGGAGAGGTAGTAATATTTAGATTGGCTGCTATGATCAAATTTTTAAAAGATAAGAGACCACTTTCAACCACTAGATTCCAAAAAGACTTTTGTTCTGAGCACGGGCCATAAACATTGAGCAGAGTGAGCTCCCTCTGGTTAGAAATAACTCTGTCTGTCAACATAATACCACCACAAGTGAGATGTGGTATCAAATAAAAAATGTTAGGATCCCAGGTGACTAATAAACCACCATAAGTACCAAGCGAGTTCACAACACAGGAAACCCAGGAAGGTCGAAATGCATTCATGAAATCTTTGGCTTTTTGTTCATGAACTAAGGTCTCCTATAAAAATACAATCTCTGGACGTGTTATATCCAAAAGACGACTTATTGAGGCGTCTTTAAGGGTGCTCCCGACCCCTCTGATATTTAAGGAAAGTAATAACATTTATTTTCCCTTGCTAGGGATTTCATTGCTCTAAGTGCCCCACAGTCAGTGGAAGAGGGATCGGTGTCATGAGGTTGACTTGTTAAGCTCGCCAACTTTTTCCGGTAGCTCCGTGTCTTAATGGGAGAATGTTCAATGCCCAAGCCTCTAGACCAGGCATATTTCTTCCATGTCTCTTTAGGGCGAGTGCAAGAAGTACTAGCCTTCCCCCCACAAGTAAGGTTATCATAAATAGTGTTTCCCAGATAAACAGGTAATGGTAGAGTATAATTATTGTTGCGAATGAAGGGTATCGGGGAATTCAACACAACAGTGAGAGAGGAATCATCATCCTCAGATTCCCTACAACCAGGTACAATATCAATCCCATCCGACTGAGGTATAGAGGAGGAAGAGGAGATAACCAAGAGACCAAGGTCAACACAACTAAAGGGTGGCCTAGACGAGGGAATTGTAATAGAAGGGTGTGAAGGAGGCTTTACTAGTAAAATAGGATCGACCCCCACAGTCCCAAACAGTGTCGAAACACTAGGCGTCTGTCGAGTAGTCTCCTTTAAGAAAGAACCCGAAGATACCCTGTCAACCTCAGAAGGAAAAAAGTCTTTGGAGGTAGAATGTTTAAGCTGGCAAAATGCATCCAAAGCATCCCTTTCCCACAAAGTTAAGGTACAAAATGGGGGAGGACAGTGTTGTTTTAACTTACCAGTGAGTGAATCCAAAGGCTCCGACTGACTATCTAGCTCCGACGAATAATGCAGGGTCCGGGTCCCAAAAGATTCCACTTCTGGTGTGCAATCTGAAATATCCCAGAGATTTTGAGTGTCTTTCGACACCTCTTCATCCACAAACCCCTTACAATCCCTGCGAAGGTGTCCCGTGCAGCGGCAAAGGATACAACAGAAAGGTATACCCAGGTAATCTAATCTCTGGAGTATCCTCCGACCCCACCACTCGATCTCGAGAACCTCCGATAGCCCACAGTGGATGTCAATATCCACCAGAATTCTACCAATCTTCCTGGACGTAGCCAATAGCGACTGACGGTCCACAACAATGAACGTACCTAAGGAGTCTCCAATCGCCTTGAGGGCACCTTCATTCCAGAGTTGGATAGGTAGCCCAGGGAGGAGCACCCATAGATGGCGGTTTTGAAAATATTCTGTTGACGGGTCAAAAGCAACCCTCCACCTCTTCAACATCAAACTACTACCATCGAAAACCCAAGGAGAGTCTAGTAGAAGGGTAGTATCCTCTGGGGTTTTACAGATGAAACCCATCCAACCTTTCGAAAGGTAGAAAACCTCTGGTGCATAGGCCAGTAATGGGACCCAGTATTTATCCATCCAGACCGTAAGAGATTCATTTTCCAGATAGTGATATGAAACTCTGTCGACTAAACCACATAGAGCCATCCAATAGGCCTCCTCTAAACCTACGTAAGATCCCAGGACCAATTTCTTAATAGTTTTATTTGCTTTCCAAATTTTACGCCTGAAGCCGGAGGATGTAGTGTGATTTTGGGCCTTTCTCCGTGTGCTTGGATAAGCCACACCCCTGGTAACAGTGTTCAATCTCCCCACAGACTTTGTCACCTCCATTAGTCGTGCAGAATTAGACAATACAGGGCAAGAGACACCGGAAGAAGGCAAAAAGTCGAGTTTCCTACTAAGTGGATTGGTAGGAGAAGCATTTAGTTGACAGGGTGGTGAAATGGAGTGTTTGTATCCCTTCCCAAGGTATTCGCAGAGGTGAAAAGGCCTTCCCTTTGCCAAATGGCCTCGTCAGCAGCACCCATAAGTGCTCTGACGTTTCCTTCTAGATCAATTAGTCGAGAAGTCATCATTTCATAATGCCATCTGGACTCCACTTGAATTCGTTAGGCCATACACCTCAGGGCACTCCAGTTTCCCAGTATAGTAAGTGGAAAAACGTAAATGTATGGTAGTTGGGCCCGAGTACACTGACTTAATGGCCGACTACAAGGAGTTAATAGGCATAAAAACCAGTAAATGGCCACAGAAACAAAAAATCAAATCATGGAACCTCAGTATAGGTGGAGAGTCACTTATTTGTCGAGAAGGTGCGGAAGCCCGAGGAGGTAGTAAAAACACTAGAAAAAAGCTCTAATCCCATCATAAAACTGGCAAGTTCAGACTATGATATATGATGATAGTGTATTCCACCAAGTGAGAACTCACCACCTCCAAATCCAGTCCTGAACACCATTTCCTCTGCTTCAACACCTTTCAAAAAATTGTTTTCCCACTGAGTTGCAACACATCTAACCTAACCTACAACTTAAAAATATAAAAAAACATATTTATTATCCATACATAAACCATATTAATATGCAATACCAAAATTACTTTCTATGCCACTGCTAAAGAGAAATCGATACATTAAAAAGAAATGAGATGATGAGGAATCTCAACAAGGACTACCTATTTGTGAACTAAAAAAATAATTTATTTATTTAATTATATAAAAATTTCATTCATGTATCACATAAGAAACACTTTACATTTATTTAAAATTTAAAATTTAATTATAATTAAAATACAAATCAAATTACGTAAATGAATAAGCAAACAAATTTAATTTTTTTCAAACATGAACCCAATGAAATTACATAACTTCAACAGAATTCCTCCGTACCTAATTTAGAAAAAAAGATCCACCAAATAATGATGAATCTTTTGTACATATTCCATCACTTGACCAAAGGATTATAAAAAAACAAATCCAACGCTAGGAAATGAATACCGTCTTCTTCTTTGCCGGAGGGTCCACGGTATAATCCACGTACTTCCCTTTTGCGCCGTTATGATATATGTACACAGGAAAGCGGGGTCCACACGTGAAGGTAGCCATGTCCACGAAACGGAGGTTTGGGGTTTCAGCATCTAGAGGCACGGACACCGAACCTACGTGGCCAGACATAAAGCGTCATCCTACGTGGCATCGATTTCCATCCCTGTCCAATAATCATAGGCCTCGTGTCATTCCTTCTTTTTTCTAAAACGTGCGGTTTACGTTTCATTTCCGGTAAAAGAATATAATATAATTTAAAGACTTTCAGCTAAAAGCAGGTTTCAGTTCTGTTATTTAGTGCAGAGGATATTTCTTTAATCTATCTGTCACGAGACTGCTGGTGGGGACAGTGGTAGGGTGGAAGATATAAGAATATATACATCATAATTACAATAACAAATGTTATCATTGTTTTTTAATAGTCGTGGTACAATAACAAATGTTATCATTGTTTTTTAATAGTCGTGGGGTAGGAACATGTGTTTTTTTCTAAGAGGTTATATTTTTAAATCGAGAGGGGAGTAAGGTATGTATACTTCTTTAGGTTTTACCAGTCAAATCTCTAGACAGAGAGAGTCCCTTGTCCCACAATCAAGGAAATCTCATACACCAATTTGATGCTTGAATTGGCTATATATATATATAATTTTAGATTTTACACATAACAAACTTAAACTTAATTTTTTAATAAATAAATATAAAAATATTGATAAAATTTGTTGTTTAAAATATTGTTAATTTGTTATCATCTTTGAAAACTATATTACTTTAATGATTTAATGGATAGATTTTCACTTTTATCAAAAGTTTTTGAGTGGTTAACTTGTTTTCAAATGTTTAAGAAAGATGAACTCTAAACCAATAAAAAGCAGCGTTAGATCTTATAAGATTGTGTACTTTCTAATAACATTTAACTTTAATTCCATACATATTAATAAATACTTTTAGATTACAATTTTATTTACTCTAGTCTAAAACATAAAAGTTATATTTTTTTATATTTATAAAATAATAATTATATTTATTAAATTAGTTATTAAATAATATATTTTTAGAATGAATAATAAGTATTATAACGAGGAGAAAAATGTTTTGATTATGATCAAATATTTAAGAGCAGATATTGATAGGGTGACAAACGAAAATATTTATATTAAAAAAATATTTTTATAATTGAAAATGAGTAACATCATTTGTTTTCATAAATTTAGTTGGTTGACTTAATTTAATTCTATGATTTGTTTATTGTTTAGGATTACATATATGTAGAAGTCTAATCTGTTTGAAGTAACTTAGTGTTGGGTATTATAATTTTTTATTTTTTTATAATAAAATAAGACTAGAAATAACTCACTTTTGGTATTATATTTTTTTTATGATAATAAAATAAGACTAGAATTTGCTAGGGGATATTTTTTTTTGGAGTTCAAATATTATTATATTAAGTGTGGAATGAATCATGTGGATTGAATAGAAGTTTGATTTTTGTTTTTTTATAATTTAAAAACAAATTAATTGATTAAATTCTATTTTTTTAATGTTGCAATTAATTTAATCTTCACTAGTAAAATATTTTTAAACTGATTTATTAATATTTTATAAATTTTAACATATGTCTTTATATTTTATCATTATTTTATTTTTCAAAACGCTCTATTATAAAATACCTTTTTCATTACATTTTATTTTATATATCTATAGAGAAAAAATAATTTCTCTTATTTTCTCGTTGCCACATGAGAGGATAGGAACACTCGAGTGGATTTAGGTAGAAAAAGAAGAGAGGGTACACCTATTTTTTCAACGAAAATTTGGAAAAGTACCTTGCGTTTGTTATGATCCACCAATCACTTTTTACAACTCAAATCCCAAGATGGAATCCCACCCATACATGATGAAAGTGGGTATATTTTTCTCTAAGCAAAGCACACTTCCAATGAAGTTGGAATATAACTGGCTTTCTAGTTTGAATGTGCTCACAAGGGATGTAGACAAAGTCGTTTATTGTGAACTTTATATAAAGTACTTCCTTTATAGCCGTTGAGTCAAGCAAAATTTTAGTTGATGATAGCACTTTTTGTTCAAGGATTTCAGCTTCATCTCAGGAGATAAATGAGGAAGGATTCCATGCATTAAGCTATGAAAACCCCCTTTATGTGGATTGTACTCCCTTAAATTGATATAGTTTTGAGTTCTAAGACACAATTGTCCACAACCATATCCACAAATTCCTTTTATGTGGTCCATAGGATTTGTAAAATGGACATTTCCATGGGTCAATTTCTTTAACTCAAAAAAATGGGATCACTTTTTTTTTTTAAAGAAAAGATGGGGACCATCTTCTTTCAAGATAATGTTTTTTTTTTAATTAGGCAAAGAAAAATTGGGACTGCCTTTTTTCAATACAATGTTTTTATTTTTAAGAGGCAAATAAATCATTTCATTTAATGTAGTTGGATTTGTAAGGTATGGTTAATTTTTGTGACATTCATTCATTATTTTTAAAAGTGGTTGGTTAATTTTTGTGACATTTATTCATTATTTTTAAAAGTGGTTTAAAACTATCTAAATTTTCAATATTATTTAATTTATGTAAATTACAATATTGATATTTTTCATGCACTTCAAAACTTTTAATAATCATATGAATTAAAGCAACGATTTGACTACTAAAGTCTACAGAGGTATACATACCCTACCCTCGCCTTTGGATTTGAACTCATGAACTCTAAGGAGGAAATGCATGTTCTTAATCATTTTTTTTCCATAATCCTGAGTCTTTGTATTATTGATGAGAAAATATTATACAATTTTTTTTTACTATTGGCATGCTCGCAAGGAAACCAGACCAACAACAAAACATAACACTGTCATTATGAATTTTCTTGATATGTCTAATGCCTATAACTGATAAACTAAAACAAAGATAGCTTCTAGTTCCATTGTTTGTCAAACTTTTCTTATTTAGTCTACTATACAGAGGTGGTAAACCCAGACCTCTCAGGTATTTTAACAAAAATCTCAGATGGAACAACATAAAAACTTAGCTAATAGTTCTTCCTTCTGCCACTGGAACTTGGGACTGAGCATAGTCCAGATTGGACAAGTTCATGCCAGCCATCTTGTCTGCGATTAGGTTCAACTTGTGGTCGACCAAATTGACCTGGAGTTGCACATCGTCAAGCTGCAGGAGAACTTCTTGGCGAGCTTCACGGTGGTCCAACATAACACTGCCCATCAGAGTTTCCAGATGCCAATAAATGTCCACAATTTTCAAGTACTGCGAGATTCGCCCTCGGAAGGTGCTAGTATGAGGAATCCATGAGTTGGTGGTCTCTGTCACCTCATCATTAAGGATGAACCTCCCTAGAACGTGAACATGTGCCTCGGCTAGGTCCATTTTTGTTTGAATTTCTGGAGGGGTGACATAACGATAGGTGTTACTCAAGTTTTCGACCACGTTTACCAAGCGGAAGCCCGAACAGGTTTTAGGTCTACGCGAGGTGCCACCACGGCCTCGACGAGAGGAGCTTCCTCTAGCCATATCAGAGGAACTGGGAAACCAGAGCATGAGAAGCAGGAGAAAGGAGGTGGAGGAAACACTCACCGCAGGGTGGATGGAGAAGTTGTGGAAGGAAGCCGGGGACAACAAATACCAACAACCAGAGAGAAGAAGCAACTTAGTCAGAGAGGGACTCAACTAACATAGCCACCCAAATCCAGGAGCCATGAGTGGAGGATGTGCCCATAATTGACGAGGATATGGGTTGTATCCATCATTAAACAGAGCCACTCCACCACCTTCCCATACCACATGCAAAGGATAGGAGGATCGAACATGTAAGGTGAGTGCATGAGCATGAGGTGAATGTCAAGACAAAGCTACTCGAGTGCCAGGAAAAGACAGGGTCAGGAGGGCTTAAACCACATGGGGAGGTGAAGTGGGTGACAAAGGTGGCTAGCATCTATCTGCAGCGCGAGGGGCCAGGTGGGGGGGGGTTCGGGGGCCCACCAACACTTTGAATGCATCCTTGACACCCCATACAGGGGCATGTTCTTAACCATTAAGCCCACTCAAGTTGTATATATTAGATGTTAATTAATTAATTTCAACTTATGTTTTTTAATAACTATATAAATTTCTATTAACATACAATTATACATTTAATAATGAATTATATCAAAATTGTTTTATACAAATTACTATTAATATATCATTTTAAATTTAATTATAAACTATATCAATTTTTTTTTTATATCATGTAATTAATTATCTACCATATTTAGTTATATATTGTTATATAAAATTGAGTTGAAATACAATTTAATTAAAAATATTAGTTTACTAATAAAATTATAAACACATTTTTAACACAAAATCAAATATTAGTTTACTAATAAAATTATAAACACATTTTTAACACAAAATCTCATAGTAAAAAAAACAAAAATATGATATATATATTTTTATAAATAATAAAAACCAATCCAGGAGAATCAATATAATTATTATTTTTCCTTAAAAAAAGAGTTTTAATTTCCTATTCAAACAAATAGATGAGGTTACATTTTGCAAATGTTATGGAAGCTTTCATAAATACCCATAAGATAGTGATCACCTTACACATTGAGAGCTAAAGAAAATGCACCAACAAGAGTTGTCAGAAATGAACAAGGAACATCGCCCTTAATCAAGTTTGTTTTTCCTTTCTTCTTTTTAATCTCTATTCATGCCTTATAAAAGTGTCCACGAAAAATAATTCTAACTTAAAATTCTAATTTTTAAGCAATATCAACTCCTTATCAAAATCAAAATTATTGGATTTATGAGATTTTTGCATTCCTTTTGGTAAAACTCCAAGAACAGGAGAATCCCACTATTCATTATTTCTTCTTAGACCTTTGAAAATGGATTTAATTCATTAATCTACTCTTTCTAGTCAATCATCAATATTTTTCTCTATCTGTGTTAAAGGAAAACTGATTATTTGCAACATCTAAGAATGGGGACCTATATAACTATCAACTTTTAAATTTGGAACTATGGATTTTAGATTTTAATAAGCACATGCTTGAACACATAATTCCTAAAGATAAATAATTTGTTTATTAATAAATCCAACACCAAAAATCTATATTTTCATAATCTAAATCCTAAATCAATTAAAAATCATCTTCTTTTAGAGTCATCGTAATCATATGCAACTATTATATAATATAAAAATAACATTTTAAACATTATAAATAACAATAATAATATCTATACTTTTATATTATATAGAGAGAGAGTTTGATACATCTTTTTATGGGGTTAACATAAAAAGATATGTATTTATACTCGAACATATGGAGTTTGAGAAATTGTTTAATAATTTTAAAAGATATGTATTTATACTCGAACATAAATTTAATAAATACAAACATATCTCCAATACGACACCAGAAGATCCCCTCTTTTAGTCTTACGAATGATTTTTGAAAAGTGGGTTGAAAAATGAAAAAATAATATTAATTAATTTGAAATTTGAAATTAAAAAACACATTCTCGACGACCTTTGGTTTCTATGCCATGAAAATCAATGACGTGGCATGGCGCTTTAAGCGTCCAAAGGGTAGCACCCTTCGTATTGTACGAATGGGTTAAGAATCAAACAGAATATGATCTCTTAATAGATCCTAGTCAAGACAAAATTTCAACTAGTGTCGTACAAGAAATAAAATGTACACGTCCACTATAAGAATATTTAAAAGAAAAAAGTGAAAACACAATTTAAAAATATAGAAACAGATTTAATTTAGATAATGACTTATATTATAGTTTTAGGTAACAAAATTTTCATTTAACGAACATTAATGYCTTAGAGTGGATCAAGTAATTAGATGATGATGATGATTAATATCCACTAAGACCTAATTGGTTTATCGGACCTTACGAGATAAAAGCTTAACAAACATTAATGCCTTGGAGTGGACCAAGTAATCAGATAAATTGAGATAAAAGCTTAACAATTGAAAAACAAGAGTTGGTCCATTCCACCTATACTTATACTATAAGTAGGAGATAAACATTTGAAGCAACACACACATAAGAACATTGAGTAACATAATGGTCATTTCAAGWGAAATTCAAACGATTTATCCCATTTATATCATAAGAATGTAAAGGAGACACATACTCGAAACTTCAAGCTTTAATAAAAGTGAGAAATCACAAAATTCATGAGCTCCAAAATAGCTTTATGTGGAGTTTTAATAAAATAATAAATACATATTCACTATCCAAGATCAAATATAATGTGTGCAAACCCACGCTACATAATATTCATGATACTTAAATGAGAAAGTATTGAAATGTGTTCGTCCTTTGGGACTGGATGGAGCTCTCGTGGACCATATAATAAATAGAGGCAATCTGGAAGACAACCAAGAATCAACCTCACATGCAAGATTAGATGACAAGGTTGGATGATTATAGTCTGAGAAAGAAGAAAGACCAAGGGAAATACTTCAAAATCTATACTCACAAAATTGGAAGTGCGAACGATGGATGAAAGTTGTCTTCTCGTTTGTTGGGATTCTCTAAATAAGAAACTTGAATAATAACCCTAACTAGTGTAACCGCTTCTTGAATCTTGAAGATTAGGATGGGCTAGTTATTGCTTCTAATGCGCCTTTGAGTCATTATTCAATATATTCTCGTAATGGTCCTATGACTATGTCTTGTTTAACCCTAAGCACGAATAATTCATCCTCAATTGTTGATGTTTTAGCATTGGACAAGAACTTCCGCACAGGTCTAGTGTCTGACATGTGGAAGTCATCCAAAAGTCCTTTTGGACCTTTGTAATTCACTTTAATTAAAGTTAATTATTAAAGTGAATAGACTTTTATTAATTGAGTGATTAATTTAATAAAATGTAAAGTAGTTACATTAATGAATTAGATTAATCTCAATCGTTGATCTTAACTTAATATCAATCATCAATCTCATTGAGAGATTAGGGTTATGGAGATAGTCATTAATGATTATGTTAGATTTGATCAAAACTCAATGTTATAAAAGGAAGGCAGAGTGAAAGGAAAAAATACTAAGAGTTAGTGACTCACATAGAGAGCAAAGAAGGAATTTTGCTCAGACATAAAGTGACTCACAGTGTGTTCAGACACACACAGAGAAAAGAAGGAATTTTGGTCAATCCAAAGGAGGAGAGAACAAACAATAATAGCAAGTGGAAGAACAACTCAACAACCAGAAATTCATGGAGGCCGCTCTATCCAACAGGGAGGTAGAGGCTGTACAATTTCTAGGGTTTTGCAGCGTATGAAGATCTAGTGCAGATCTGAGCTACCGATAGGTGGATCTAGTAGATCTGAGGTACCAACAGACATATCTAGTACATATGAGGTACCAACAGACAAAGCTAGTAGATCCGAGGCACCAATAAACAAATTTAGCAGATATGAGGTACCAACGAACATATCTAGTGCAGAGTTGAGGTACCACTGGACAAATATGGTGCAAATATAAGGTATCAACAAGAATATATAGCAGATCTGAGGTACTAGCAGGAAAATCTTGCAGATCTGAGGTACTAGCAGGAAAATCTTACAGATCTGAGGACCAACAGGAAGATCTAGTGCATATATGAGTGCCTACCCGATAGATCTGGGCATATCGGGTAGAGGGTTTCTTTATATGAGGGCCATAACAACTAGATTTTATTGTAATTTGATTATTTTCTCAGTGGGATATTTTACTAGTTAGGGAACCCTTATAAGCTTGGAGTAATTTAATGAAAAGTTGATCTTTGAAGGGCATACATTTTTGTGTATTTTGCTTCCGTTGTATTTTTTTATTCCCAATAATTAAATTTTCAGTTAGTGCATTTTATTATATGTTCAGAAATATTATTTTCTGCAAGTTTTCCTTGAGAACATAATGTGGTAAAGTGTCTAGGTGTTACAATTAATATTTTAACATGGTATCAGAGAAAGATAGAGCTCTGAAGGGGAAGTTGATTTCTAGCAGATTTGAAACCTCGGTACTAAGGGTTTCATGGGTGCTTGAAGGAGTAAGCACAAATTTTCCAGGAAGGACAAAGGATATGTTTATGGGGTACAACAAGAATTTGAAGGCTTACATGATCTTCATTCCAGCATAGAGAAAGAATGTGGTGAGACGAGATGTGAAATTCGAGGAAGACTTTGCATCCAGGAAGACACATGTGCCCCTTCCAGTGACAAAAGATGTGAAGTAGGAAGCTCCAAATATTGAACCAAATTCCAGTTCAAGGAGTCATCCTTTAGTTGGGGATCAAGAGTTAGCAACCCCTTCCAATTCTTTCAAGAGACCTCGATGGTTCATGAAGACAATGAAGGATGCTCAGGAGCATGTTGAGGCCCCTAGGAGCACATTCAGGGAGAGAAGACTTCTAAAGAAGTTTCTGAACTATATGGCACTGTTAGGGTCCTAACCCGCACATAGGTAGAACAATATATTCAGATGTAATAAAGGTCAATATTAATAAGGCCTTGCAATAAAATAGAACAAGTCGAATGTAAGAAGACCTAATAGAAGCTTCCGCTTCTAGAAGGATCTTCCTCTAGATGCTTCTTTTGATAGACATATTTAGTATAAATAGGAGTCGAGGGTATGAGAACCCTAGCTTGGATATTATTGTAATAGAGCTCTTCTCAACTGGAGGTTGCCCCCTCGAAGAGGCCCGTGAACATTGCTTTCAGAATCAAAGTGTTATTTCTGTTGTTATTCTTATATAATTTTAGTGCTATTGTGGTGATTGTTCTGGTTATATTGTTGTTATTCTGCCATTTCTATCATTTTATTTTTGTTCTGCATACCTTTTATATCTGGTATATTACAAGTGGTATCAGAGCACTTTCCTTGGCAGAAATTGTGGGTATTTTTTTTTCTTCAGGGTAGAGACGTATTCCAGTGTCTTTAAGCCACAGAGATCTGTCATTACACGCATAAACCCATGGTTGAGGGATTCATACAAGTAGGAAATACAACTGGTTCTTAAGCTCACATCTGTTGGCCACCCTTGTAACCCCTGTTGGTACCCCTTCGAGTGGTAGTGCATCAGACAACACCTGTGTACGGATCAACCTAGATTTCTTGAAGCCCTCTTTAGATAAACCGATCGACTGCTTGACTG
>SNQJ01S0013604.1:167121-187455 GCA_010110895.2 Picea sitchensis
ATACTATCCATTCATGGGTGTTGTATATGCATGTGCATTTTCCTTCATGTCCAAATACCTTTATCAATCTTGCGGTCCAAAACCCATGACTAGGGTTGACATCAATGACAACAATCAATCTTCCAACATAATCTTGATCTCATATCTCCATTTTCATGTGACCTTCTTGTCCTTCAAATTGACTCTCCCAATTTGCAACTTTTTGGCCTCTTTATTGTACTTAGAATGGTGTAATGTCATAGACTCTTCCTAAAAGATAGTTGTCCCATCACGAGACAACTTCTTTGCAATATGTTTACTCTCAACTATCTGAATTACTATATAGGAGGGAACTTCATCAACATTATCAACTTCTATGTCTTTTATATTAAGTTCCATTTCCCTAGGGTCTTGCATGTTTCTTTCTCACGTGTTCCTTTTCCTCTTGGGAATAAGTGTTATTATATGCGCTATCACTAATGTTGATGGGGGTATCCATCATATCCATTACCCACACATCCTTCATTATTCTCTCTTCCTTCTATAGTAACTTCACGATTTTTATGACCAAAAGAGGAACTCTTGTGGGAAGGACGAACACAACCACCATCAATGCTAGTCATGGATCTACCTCTCTGTCTGTGTCGAGGCTGGTTGGCTTCCTCTTGGAGAGGGATCCTCTTTCCCCAAGTATTTGAACTCACTCATTTATTTTCATCATCATGGGTGACCTACTTCTTCTTCTTAGGAACAATTTTGCCCATTGTAGTGACCACCCTTGTAACCACGTGTGTGTCTTCATTATCATTTGTTCCCTCTATGATTTCATTTGCCTTAGTAAAATAATAATTGTAACCAATTGAAACCATATGAGCCGTGAAAATTCCTTCCTTATCAAAACCTTTATATGCTTCAACCTCCTTCATATGGAGAGAATCAAAGTATTTGACCATCTCAGTCAATTTATATGATTTTTTCACTAAAATACCAACCATATTAAAAAGGCATGAGAATGAACTACCACTTTTTATTTTTATTGAAGAAAGTAGACCATACTTTGTATTGTATACAACTCGGAAATGAAAAATATGTCATATAAAAAATGGAGAAGGAGGAAGGGTTTCCCTTCAAAAATAAAAAAAGTCTTATGAATGTGAATTTTTACTTAAATATATATACTCATTTTCCAACAAGAAGTTTTTCAACTGCCTCTGTGAGCTTGTCTGGTTCCATCCCTAGAAGCATACATATGATTCCTTAACAAAGGAATCTTGAATTTCATAAAAATGAAAATGTACCGTATGTATCCATAACATGGGATATTGAAACTGAGTTGGGTTCTCATTGAAATTGGCATCCCCCTTAGGGGCATACCTTCAAATGTGTTACAATAAACTAGAGTGAAAACAAGATAAGAGGTCATGAAGAACCTCTTGGTTTGAATGAAATTTCAAATCTGGTGGGAAATATCATTAGAGATAATTTGGACCCAATTGAAAACCACCCCCACTCGTACAAAGAAATGAAGAATATGCAGGAAATGCATGGGGACATAGGAAGTCAAGTCCTAGATTACCAAGAACACAAAGAGCCATGAAAACTCCTTATAAGGCTAGGCTATCATGCATACATTAATCTAGATGATATTAGTCGGCCCAATAGAGGGTTGAGCCAAAAAATCCTTGAGAAAATTTTTCTTGCCACCTTGAGCATCCAAGAAAAAATCCACTTAAAAGAGACTAAAGACTCCGTCCAGTATTGGAATTTAGAACATATTTATAAAATTATTCGAAGTCAAGGGGAAATGTGATATATAAATTGTCATGGATATTCCACTAGAACAATTTCTCACAATAGATCTGATAAATAAATTTGAAATCTACCTATGAAGGTTGAATTCCTTTAGATTTCCATAATATTTAGTTATTGATTTTATTCTTATGCATGAAATAGATAAAATGTGGAAAATAGAGAATAGTAAAATATAATCACACACCATCCACAAAATGACACAAAGATTTTCTCTGGTAAACCCTTGCAGGAGAAAACCCAACTAGACGTTGAGGCTGCTTTGCTCTCTTTTCTCGAGTATGAAAATAATGCAAGTACAAAGGATAAGACACTATCTATGGAGTTACCTGGGACCTAAGGTTTGTTAGGCTAGTACAAAACATTAACCCCCTCAATTATTCTCTTTAATTTCCCACTCCCAGATTCTCTTCTCAACTATGGGACAAAATAAATAGTATAGAATGGAACCCCTTCTCCTCCTAGTGGCCCAATATTTAACATAGCCCGATAGCCATCTAGGGGTAGATTTTTGACTTCATCAACCCTCAATTATGGTTTGTTTTTGGACCTTTTAGAATCTTCTTGAAATTATATAAGTGTCTAGCCCCGTATGCATGAGTAACGGGGGATGATGTGACATCCTCTCATACTATGGTGGTCAACATCGTAGGTCAACTTGCGGGAGGCATAACTTTTGCATACGAACTTTGATTAATGCACTGTCTACACTGTTGGAAAGGTATCAAAGTGTAAAACATAGTCAAGGGTGTGAGTACTAGTTTTGAACAAAAAAACCCCAAAAAACGTAATTTAATTCCTCAATATGGCTCCAAAATGTTCCAGACCCCAATTTTCCTAACTGGGACCTGCCACTGAAATGACCTTGCAAGTTGATTCCTCCAATTTTTTCCACTCTGAAAGCATCGAGATAAAAAAAATAAAATATAATGATCAAATCCAGATCACACCTCCCCATTTAGGGAGCCTTTTGGTCCACAAAATATTTATTGAATGAGGTGAGGAAATTTTTCCTCTATCTTCTCCTTGGAGTACCACTTTGCTTTTCTTGGATGTTGTCCTTTAAACCCAATCTTCCAAAAGTCATGCTACCCCTATATTGTAGCTCTAGACCGCTTTTGTAAAACTGTTTCCTCTGCCAGCTCTGGCTGAGCATCTGGTGCTAGGTCCTCTATGGAAGTTAGGACCTGCTCCTCCTCCTGATCCAACATGGAAGGCTCATAGAGTTTGATATTATCCACATTCACTATTGAGTAAATGCACTTGTATGGGGGTATACCGAGTCTATAGGAATCATCTCCTACCTTTTCCAATACCTCAAAAGGACCATATTGTAAAGGCTTGATCTTGTTACCGATACCCTGTAGTCTTTCTTTATTCAACTGTAACCATACTCTATCTCCCACTCTAAATTTTCTCTCCATTATGTGCTGGTCATGCCTAGCCTTGTAATTTTCCTATGACTTCTTCAGTGTCTCTTGTACTTTCAAATGGATCTTCTTGATCTTCTAAAAAAAATTATCTTCTTTTAATGCATCTCTTATGAGGTCCTCCCTGACTCCTCCTTGATGTCCATATAAAACATCTAAGGGAAAAGGTGGAAAATACCCAAAGCAAGTTTCAAAAGGTGACTTACTAGTAGAGTTATGGGTTGATCTATTATAAGAGTGTTGTATATAGATCAAATTTTCATCCTAGGTCTTTGGACACTTCTGATTGTAACCCCTCAAAAGATGCACAAAAATATCATTGACTACTTCTCTCTGCCCATATATTTGTGAATGGAATGTTGCAAACCTCTTCAACTTAGTGTACATATTCTCCTATAATGTAGTCCAAAATGCACTGAGAAATATAGTATCCCTATCTGAGATGATGCTCCTTGGTATCCCAAAGTGCACCTAGACATGTTCAAATAATAAGTTTGTTGCTTCTTGTCCCTTGATGGTATTTTTACAAGGCATGAGAATGCACATTTTGTTGAACCTGTCAACTAACACAAACAAATAGTCACGTCCCTTCCGTGTGGTTGGTAAACCTCCACAAAATCCTTGGAAATGTTTTCCCAAGGTCGAGTGGGTATAAGGGATGGTATAAACCTTACCTCCTATTACTAGGATTGGTGATAAAACAAAGTATACATCTTCTAATATACCGTGCTACATATTATTGCATTCTAGGCCAATACGCATACCTTTGTAAATTGGAGATTGTCTTCCCAATACCAAATGTCCCGCAACCTTGGAGGTGTGAGCCTCTTTCATAAGTTGTAGTCGTTCTCCTTTACAGACAACGATCTTGTCAATATTGTAGAGTAAACCATTATGGAAATGATAGTAAAACTTTCCATCACCTTCTTTTATCCAAGTGGATATTGGTGGCCACCCACCTTTTCCAACTGTCTCAAAATAGTTTTCTGGCAATTTTGGTAATTTACTATTTTTAGCATTTTTTCGGGTCCTGAAACTTCCAGAACCATTTTGAGGCCCTAAACGATATTTTTTTGGGAAAACAGGGAGCAACATGGAAGTTCCTTCAATTTTTCTCACACAAAATTTGTAGTCCTTTGATAGATCTTTCTAATGAGGTATTGAGCACATCAAATGAAGATTGTATGCAAAAGTTACGACCCCGGGAAGTTGATGTACTAACTTATCCAAACGGGGCCCACATGACTTTTGGCGCTTCATCTCCTAGGGTTAGGTTTTTGTATATCTAGGGTTTTTGAAATTCCTTTTTATTATAAAAAAGGCCTTCAGAGCCTCATTGTAACCATGTTCTTGCGAATGAGCCCAACCGTCACATCTCTTCTCAAATATAAGCCACCACCATTCCAACAAGCTTATTTTCCGCTACATTTTACAGTTTCAACTTATTTCCTTATTGAATAGAAAACCAATTTTATTGTATCTCTGTTATTTTGTGTTAAGCACCTGTTAATAATCTATAATCATTTCGTTCTGCTCATAAAATCTGGATCAGTGGTATCAGAGCGGTCTTCTCCTTGTCGTCTTAATGCATGTCCCCAACGAGGTCAGAGTATAAAGAGTCGGGTCTCGAGCTTGTTTCTCTTGAGGAAAAAAGATCTTGCATGCCCAAGCGACCTCTCATGGCAGGAGAAAATAAATATGATGGGACATGAGATCCTTTCAAAATGTTGCTTGAGGAAGCCCTCACGCAACAGAGGAACAAGATTATGGATAGTTTCGCACAAATCCTTTGGTGGCTACCAACATGCGACACATCTTCTTCGAGCGGAGGTGCCGCCCACTTAAAGGTACATATAAACTTTGATATTCCTATATTTTAAGGTCAGATAGATGTAGATGTTGTAGACAAGTGGTTGAATCTACTAGAAGAGTATTTTTCTTTCCATAACTTTTCGAATAGAGAAAAGATTACTTTTGCGCTCCTCAAAGTCATTCCCCATGTCAAATATTGGTGGGAAACTTTATGTGAGCAAAAGGAAAAAAAGGAAAGCTCATTATTTACAGTCACGACCACCTAGGAATCCTTCAGGGATGCTATTAAGGAATAACACTACCTTGTAGGAATTTATGACGACCTGTATACCAAAGGACCACACTACGGAAAGAAAGAGACCAATCAATGCCAGATTTCACAAATATCTTCCATAACTTGCGCACCAATTTGGGTATCAAAGATTCAGAGTGACATCTGGTGCTCAAGTATCGTGGTGCTCTGTATAGATACATCCACAATGAAATGGAATTTCTGGACATCTCATCCTTGGGCACGACCTACCGATATGCTGTCAAAATCGAGAAGAAGCTCAAACAAAAAATGTGACAATTTGGGCCTGGGAACCCGTCACAACAAAATCTAGAAAAGGCCCCAACCCACAAAACAAAGGACAGAGAAAATATGGACAGTATCAGGACAACTAATCCAAAGCATAAGCAAAGAAGGACACCAGAAAGACAAAGAAAGATACCGGGAAGTGGTGCGACTTCCATAAGATCCCTTGGCATAACACTGTTGAATGTCACTCAAAGTAGTCCTTGGTGGCCAAAGTGAAAGCCTTTGAATCAGATGTGGGTTTTGACTCTAAGTCAGAACAAAAAATGGGAAGATGAATCATTAACACGGAACCCAGTGCCATTGTTGCTACCACCAAGCTCCAGCCTAGTGAACTAGACAAGATAGAAGAAGGAGAGCGCCTATTCCATTCACAGATGTGGGTAAAAGGCACCCCACTACACTTCATCATTGATAGCAGTAGCTAGAAGAACCCCATCTCAGCAAAGATCGTCAAGTGGCTGGCTCTGCCGACAACACCACACCCACAACCCTACACCATTGGATGGCTCCGCCAAGGAATCGATCTCTGTGTCAGCCAACAGTGCTGACTGTCGTATGACATCAAGCCCTTCAAAGACGAGGTATTGTGTGATGTTGATCCTCTCAAATTTTGTGATTTTCTTTTGGGCCAACCTTATTTATGGAAATGTCATGTTGTATATGAGTCTAGGCCTCATAGTGTTATTATTACTTTGAACATGAAATTGTATAAGATACCCGAGGCAGTCCCGCAGTCCCACCTAGTGATATTTCATTGATCTCTGCTAAGCAATGCAGGAAGGTCATCTCTTAGATGGGGAAGTTTGTCTTCTTCATGATTCACTCTGAGAATGAGAGAAAGATCACAACCACATCTAGGGTCTTTGCGACCGATCTCTCCACAAAACATAAGTAAGTATATAAGGTCGTGGAAGAATACTCATATATCTTTTCCTCACCTACCGAGGTACCTCTACACTGTCAAGTCAAGAACCCCATTGATCTAACCCCCGATGCATCACTGCCCAATGGGCCAGTCTATCACCGCTCTCTGTTAGAGAATGAGGAGATCAAGTGACAGATCCAAGAACTTATCCACAAGGGGCACATCCATCCCATCACATCACCTTGCGGGAGCCCAATCTTGTTGGGTACAGAAGAAAGATGGAACATGGTGAATCTGCATTGATTACCAAGCTCTAAATAAAATCACAGTCAGAAATCGGTACCCGATTCCCCAAATCGACGACCTCCTTGATCAACTCACAGGGGTCAGCAGGTTCTGCACACCCTGCGACAGCACAAGCTATACGCCAACTTGGAAAAATGCTCCTTCAACATGGACATGGTCCATTGCCTGGGCTACATCATTGATTAGCATGGCGTACATGTGGATCCAACCAAGATCCAAGTCATCAGTGACTGGCCAGCTCCAACCACACTCACTGAGCTTCAGAGCTTCTTGGGCCTTACCAATTTCTACCGCAGGTTCATGTTGGGATTCTCCCATATTGCATGGGCCCTCAACCAAATAACTAGGGGTGGTAGTAAGGAAATATTTGCGTGGGGCTGGTCCCAACAATAATAATTTGATGATTTGAAGCAACACTTGTGCTCAGCCCCAATACTTTCACTACCATACCTGCAACAAACCTTTGAGATTGAGATAGATGCTTCAAAATATGTTGTGGGCATCATTCTCACTCAACACGGCCACCCTGTGGCCTATCATAGTGAGACACTATCAGATGTTGTCCGTAAGTACCTAACTTATGACAAAGAAATGTACTCCATTGTGCAAGCCTGCCGCCAGTGGAGACATTGCATTCTTGGGAAGGAGATAGTCATCCACACTGATCATAAGCCACTGTAGTTCATGTAGACACAAGGAAAATTGCAGAATGACCGCCATCAAAAGTGGTTCACATACTTGAAACAATTCCACCTCAACATCAAGTATAAAATAGGAAGCACCAACCGTGTCGCTGATTGCCTCAGCAGACCGCCAGTCGCGACACTCATCACAGTGCTAGACTCTTGCGGCCATGAGACCTCTGGATGGCCCCAAATCTATGAGATAGACCGAGACTTCGCCACCACCTACCAAATTTTGGGTGAAAATGCAGTTGTCGATAATTTCCATCTTTAGGATGGGTTGTTGTGTCGTCTGGGCCATATCTGTTTTCCATCAAGCGAGCGATCAAAGATAATCTGGGAAGCCCACTACAGTCGGGTGGCATGACACTTCAGCATTGAAAAGGCAGTGGTGATGCTATAGAAACATTTCTACTGGCTGAAACTTTGATAGGAGGTCAACAAATATATCAGGTCCTGCACTGCCTGCGCTATTGCTAAACCGTCCAATAAGAAATAGGCCCTATACACCCCTCTTCCTACTACTGACAGGCCATGGGAATCCATCTCAATGGACTACATGTTAGGCCTCCCATCCACTAAGTGGGGAAATGACTGTGTTTTTGTGGTTGTTGATCGCTTTTCTAAGATGGTGATTCTGGTTGCCTACAAGAAGATCATCACAGCAGAGGCCACTGCCAAGCTCTTCTTTGAACGAGTCTGGGTACATTTTGGAATCCCACAAACTATTGTCTTAGATCGGGACAGTCGATTTCTCAACACATTCTTGTCGAGCCTCTGGTCACTACTAGACACCAAGCTCACCAAATCCACGACCTTCCACCCCTAGACAGATGGCCAAACTGAGGTCGTAAATCGAATGATTGTGCATATCCTTCTCATGTATAATTCCAAGCACCCTCGCACATGGGATGAGAGCCTTCCCTATGTCCAACATAGCTACAAATGATCCTTGCATAGCTCAACCGACCATAGCCCCTTTCAGGTGGGGTTGGGATTCCAACCATTGGGTCCCATAGATGTTGCACTTCCCCTTGCGGTCACCTTGAACAACTCATCTCCTACTCCAACTGAAGCTAACAAAGCCACCCGGTTCATTGAGAGGATCCATCACATCCACCAATAGGTTTAGGATATCCTACAGAAGTCCAATGACAAGTACAAGCAACGCCATGATCAACATCGAGTGCCACATAAGTTTCAGGTGGGCGACAAAGTTTGGTTGCATTTGCAGAAAGAACACCTTACGGGAACCCATTGAAATATTTACCCACTCCGTTATGGGTCGTACACCATTACCAAGGCCATGGGGGATAATGCTTTTGAGGTCAACATTACTCCTTTCCTTGGATTTCACCCACTGTTCAACGTGGATCTTCTTCGCCCTTATTTCCCACCATTCTTGGACACCTCAGAAGTAGAAGAACAACTGACACCAACAGAGCTCAACCCCAACTGCATACAAATCATCCAGTGATCAGATTGTGGAAACACAGATTAAGGGCACTCAACAATAAAGGATCCAACTTTATCGAGTCGTCAAAGTAGGGAAACTCCTGCACCAAGGCAAGTGGCTCACCCGGGGCCAAATTCAACTGAAATTTCCTCATCTGATGGGGGAACTCAAAGAAATGGAGACCATTTCTTCCTAAGGAGGGAGGATTTATCCAGGTGGATATCGGTGGCCAACCACCTTTTCCAACTGGCTCAAAACAATTTTCTGGCAATTTTGGTAATTTACTATTTTCAGCAGTTTTTCGGGTCCTGAAACTTCCAGAGCCGTTTTTAGGCCATAAACGACGTTTTTTTTGGGAAAACGGGGAGAAACATGGAAGCTCCTTTGATGTTTCTCACACAAAAGTTGTATTCCTCGGATAGATCTTTCTAACGAGGTATTGAGCGCGTCAAACAAAGATCGTATGCAAAAGTTATGACCCTGAGAAGTTGATGTACTAACTTACCCAAACTGGGCCCACATGACTTTTGGCACGTCATCTCATAGGGTTAGGTTTTTGGATGTCTAGGGTTTTGGACATTCCTATTTATTGTAAAAAAGGCCTTCAGAGCCTCATTGTAGCCATCTTCTTGCGAATGAGCGCAGCCGTCACATCTCTTCTCAGAGATAAGCCACCACCATTCCAGCAAGCTTGTTTTCCGTTGCATTTTACAGTTTTATCTTATCTCCTTATTGAATAGAAAACCAATTTTACTGTATCTCTGTTATTTTGTGTTAAGAACCTGTTAATAACCTGTAATCATTTCGTTCTACTCATAAAATCCGGATCATTCTTCTATATGAATTTGGCCTTGTAGCTGCTGAAACAACTCCTTGAAGTCCTCATATTTTGTGTATGCCTTTTTGTATGCATCATGGGTAAAAGGTTCCATGTGCATCATATTTCCCAAAGTTGTAATATTTAATGTGGGTGGTCGCGAAAGAATGCATGCCAACTTATTTTTGCTAACCTTCTTATACTTGATGACTAAATGAAATTCCTATAAAAATCCCATCCACTTGTAATGCTTGGTTTGTTGTAGCTTACTCTGGGCCTGCAAAAGATGTAGTGGTTGGTGATCTGTGTGGATGATGGTCTCCTTTCCAATTAGATAATGATTCCACTTTTTGACAAGTTTTAGTAGGGCATATAACTCCCACTACAAGGAGAACACCTTATACTAGAGGTTTTTGCACTGGTTTTTAGTGTTACAAAATTTGGAAAATTTTTCAAAAAAACCTCCACTACAACTTCCTCTATTGGTTGCAGAGGTTTTTGCGGATGTTCAATATAACCAAAAATATTTGGGTGGGAAAAGGTTGTAGTAGAGGTTTTTTTTTTTCGGTCTTGTTCTTGTCGAAACATACTGATGTGTTATTGGAAAACATGCATCGACATGTTAATATAATAAAGTGCACTGGTACATTAATATAATACAAACACCCTGGATATTAATATAATAAAATATGCCCTAGTGCCTTTATAACTATTGCGTATCGGTTCCACCTTTTTCGTCGTATGTAGAGAACCAATGCTTTTATAATTTCTTCTCACTAGTTCATCCTTGTTTTCATATGTACTACTATGAAGCACCGATGTGTTTTAGGATTTGTCCACCCCAGTGTGTTTAAGTTATAATTAGCCCCAATGCGATAAATTTATCTAGAGACTTAGTGCGTTTAATACACTAAGCGCCCTAATGCTTGTGTAATTAATATGTACTGGTATCTATTTTACCATGTGCACCAAAGGGTAGTGAAATTTCGAATATTCAAGGTGAGATGTCGACACCATTATTTTTAGGATGCACCGGTGTGTATATTATAGTAAAAGAACTAGTGCATAAATAATATTTAAAATCTCGGTGCACATAATAATGATAATGCACTAGTACAAAAATTATTTTTAGTGCCCCGATGTATATTTCAAACGTGAGCACTGTACAATTTTGAAACAATAAATATTATTGTACATTATATCATTTACATAACAATGTGTTTTCTTAATAGTATGTACGAGTGCATTATTATAATTAATATGCATCGGTGCATATGACACCTCAAAACAAACCAACATGTATAGTATGACACATACTGTCTAATGAGTTCAAAAGAATATAGTGCGCTGATATGTATATATTTTAATTTATTGTATTTTACAAATTTTTAATTAATCATTTCAAAGTCAAATATTTTTTTATAATAATCTCGTTTTATATTTTTTTTATTGCATTTTGATATAATGATTGCATTAATGCATTATCCAGCCAATTAAACCTTTGTTATTTGTAACAATGTAAATAATCCACATATTAATTATTTAGGAACACAACATTTTGCAATATTTGACAATACAATAAAA
Organism: Picea sitchensis; assembly: GCA_010110895.2. Classification (NCBI taxonomy): domain Eukaryota; kingdom Viridiplantae; phylum Streptophyta; class Pinopsida; order Pinales; family Pinaceae; genus Picea; species Picea sitchensis. The sequence continues at coordinate 178,443 of SNQJ01S0013604.1, forward strand.
TAAGAAACCATTTTATTATATATGAATAAGAGAACCATTGCCATACAAAAAGGGACAATATAAATGTATAGTACAATAATCAAATTGCAACCAATTTGTAATTGTTATACTTATTGGTAACAAGTCCTCATGCAATTGGGACAATATGTCGAGTACAATAAACAAAATCCATGATTTTTAGAGATATATTCCGAAACATAGAACTTGTAGTAACATTCAATTATATTGATTGTCATTCATCAATTGTACTGCTGACATTGCTCGAGCTATGTGCATACCTCATTTCTTCATCATTTGCAGGTGATATTGTTCTTTGGATTTTTAACATAATATTTTCTTGATTGGCTTGTTTTTTATGTTCCACCCCTTCATCTTCCATCTACAAACATAGAAATAAACTGTAATAAGTATATCTACATTTATATATAGTAGAGTATACATGATTGCGTAAATATAAAAACATACTTTAGAACCAAGTATTTCATAAATAATGCACATTCTTTGAAATCCATGCTTCATGAATTCTCTCAAAATCTCCTCTATTGGCTGCATTCCATACTTTGTTTCTTGCATGTTTAATACAATATGACAAAGCACAGTCAATATAATCAATATAATTTTTTCTTGTTTTTTTATTAATTATAAAACAAGGGAATTTAAACAACATAACTAATTACAAATTGTTCAATTAAACTTTCATTATTCAACATATACTCACAACCCATACTTAAACCAATGTTTATCAATTCATGGGTTGGCTCCTCTTTGTATGTTAGCACCTAGTAGAATACATCCATGGACAAATGCAAATTAATTATTTAAATATAAATATCACAACAAACATGAAATATTAAAAAGGATGAAAACGTAAATACTCACAAAGTTTGCGATCAACTCTTTTATTCCTCGTTGTTATATCTTATGTGTTGAATGGATTCTATTTGTTTTTCTTTTCTGCAACAAAACAATTGAAAATTAGTATTTCACAAAATACTTAAATTCAATGTACATAAAAGAATAAACAAATGATTACATACCTTTGATGTACATTGTAATTGGGATGGATCCTCTTGTGTCACGATTATGTTAATTTATTTTAACATTTTCTTCTACACTTTTTTAGACATCCCCACTGACATGTCTTGGTTTTCCTCTTGTTTGTTCGTGGGAATGTTCAATAATCCTTGGAAAAAAAAGAAATAAAAATTATTAATATTTATTTAAAAATAAGATCTTGGTGTGTATATTAAAATAATTCGTACCGAGGCATCAACAATATTTATTTTCATTGGCACATCGACCATACATATATGCACCGGTATAGTATAATAGTGTCATTGCGAAATTGAAAACGTTTTACAAATTTTTGTATTCATCTGATGATTTATGAATTAAGAAAAACATGGTTTCCTAAGTATTGTTTATTATGCACCATTGAGCAGTGAACAAATTTTAGAAATGATGATTTCCATATAAAACAACAATTTTTCCATTTTAAACTCAACAATGTGATTTGTAAACAATGCACCCCGATGTGTATTTAGGTAAAATGCACATTTCCGACCGTGAAAATGATTTTTTAATAATATTTCCAATTGAAATAAAGTGATGTTGTTTACAAACAAATATGCTCCAATGCAGTTACTATGTACAGCGCACATTGATCACTACGAAGGTGTTTTTTTTTAAAATTGACAACGATAGCCTGATGGTTTGAGATTCACAACAATGAGTGGTTTCATTGCAACAAATAGGAAAAACCCATATATAAATAAACAAAGATTATAAATAAACACCCATATACAAATAAACAAACCCTATAAATAAATTGTTCTTAAAAATATTATTCTTGTGAAATATAGAAGGAGAAAGCAAAACAACAATGAGGAAATTAGGGCTTTTATATTGAACAGAACTATGAAAATTTTGTTTGTTTGTTTGGGAATGCACTGAAAATTGTTTGAATCAACTAGAATAGTGATCACGATGATTAATAGAATGCAATCATGTACATGGAATTTATCCTCTGCAGAATTCTATGTGATCTATAGTAATCTCCCTCGAATTTGCTCTTAAAAAATAATCCACCCACTCTGAAATCTTTGCTAATAAATCTCTATTGCACAAGTATCATTTCTAAATTTCAGAAAACAAATAAAATAATGAATAGGGTTTTCCTTTATAAACACAAAAACTCAAATTCCTGCTCATTTTTTCATTCTGTATTTCAACACATTCTTGATAAATGCACACACTACTTTTTTCTCCAAAAGTTACATTTTCAGTGCGCTATACCATGAGTAACGCACCAGTGTGGTGTGTACATATAACAAATCGATTTATTTTTGTAGTAAATTTCAAAGAATTGATAGTAAGTGCGTGTTATTTTTATAACTTGCTTTAGTTGATGCACTATATAGTTAGAAACACACTGATGCTAAATGTAATTAATAATGTATCGGGATGGTGTGTAAGTAATAACACATCATAAGACAGTTAAATTTGCACAAAGCAAATGCAAACATCCATATTTAAATTTTTTGTAGGTTTTTCTTTGCAGAGGCAATAACAAAGGCCAGTCTTTGGAGCTTCTCTCAATTACATGTACCAGTGTGTTTGGTTTATCCATACACATCGATGCATATTTGTTTGATAAAGTGAACCTGTGGGGGACATAGAGATGGAGAGAGAGGGAAGGGGATACAATGAGTGAGAGAGGGTGGGGGATACCTCTGGGAGGAGAGAGGGTGCGGGGAGAGAGAGAGAGAGAGAGAGAGAGAGAGAGAGAGGGAGAGAGGGATGGAGGAGAGATCCAAGAGAGAGAGTGGGGGGATATAGGGAGAGAAGGGGATGGAGGAGAGATCCAACAAGAGAGAGAAAGATAGGGAGATGAGAGAGAAGGAAGGGTGAAAGATAAGGAATGTAGAGGAGGAGATGAGAGGGTAGGATAGAGTAGCACCAAATTCACATTTCTATGTTGAGGGACAATATTTTTAGGGAGGAGAGAGAGAGAGAGAGTGGGGGATATAGGGAGAGAAGGGGATGGAGGGAGAGATCCAACAAGAGAGAGAGAGAGAGGGAGGTAGAGAAAGATAAGGAGAGATAGAGAGAAGGAAGGAGGTAGAGAAAGATAAGGAGAGATAGAGAGAAGGAAGGAGGGAGAGAGCGAGAGAGGGGTAGAGATAGAGAGAGCACCAAATTCACATTTTCTATGTTCGAGGACAATATTTTTAGGGATCGATTAACCATTTCAAATTTTGTAAAGCCAGATTGATATTTCTTGTATAACTAGGCATGAAAAAAACAATGATATTGTAGAAAAAAATGATTTTTTTAGTGTGTTGTCAAGTTATAAAAGTTATTTTTGAAGTTAGATTGTTATATGCTACCCAAGATGATGATTTTGGCTCAAATGAAAGAAAAAAATAATCATAATATCAAAATACCAATTCTTTAGGTTCCAACGCCTCATTCTGTATCTTTGGAACTCCTTCATGTTCTCTCTTGTCGATTGCAGTATGTCTAGATTTTATTGATAATTAATTTATCTCGTTGAATTTATGTTATGTATGCATGTGCAGGTTAATAATTGTTCATTGAATTTTGCATGATCAAGATTTAGGATCGAGTTCAGATGCACAATATATTCCTGTGGTTCCAAAATTCTGCAAGCTCTTATCAGGAGAAAGATACTGCAAGTAGATGTTTGATGAAAATGGAAAAATTATTTACCTTACCAATCCTAACATGGAATCTTCCAGGAACCATCCTGGGTCAACGATATTACACCATGAATTTGATCTCTTTTATGTAGACAACCTCATAGGGCATAAGAAAAAGATGATTGAGTAATTGTATTTTTGGATTTTCAATGGAACTAATGTAAATGCAATACTTAATTCAACATTTGTTTTATAAAGGATTTTTTTTCATGTTTATTATTGGGAAACAAATGTCCATGCTTCTAATAAATGTTTGGTATAATGTTTAAACATATAAAAAACAATGTGTTACTAATATTATCGATGCAATGTTCAATATTTTTACAATTAGGATTCTGATGATGAGTGACTTGTCCACCATCTACCGTTGCACCATATTATGATGTCAAGTTGCGAGCTTGTTTCTAAACAAAAGAGCTCGGAGAGGAAGCATACCAAGAATGGTTGAAAAAACTACCTATTCAATTCCCACTACGTCCTGGGTCACCAAATCAAAAGCTCAACAGTAACACTAGATATTCACATGTTGGGGATGAAGGAAATGATATATAGGTTGGTATGGATGATTTCTTGCGGGATACCCAAGCCATGGAGGGAATTTTTTTGTATGCATTCCAACAAAATAAACTAGAGGATGATGATGATGTCATAGATATCTTCTACAACAACCTGAAATTTGCTTCCACCACCCCTCTATTTGGTCCAGTACAAGAGTTTGCAAGGTCTACCCAACTAGGGACATCAATGTTACTATACAAATTAAAAGAAATGTATGGTATGCTAGACACATGTTTCTTGACACTTTTGAGGTAACTAACCATTAAGTACCCTAAAATTTTAAGGAATCTTGTCACAAAATAAAGGAAGAAAAGGGTTGTTTTTATTCATGCTTTATGACAATGTAAATTTCTATTATGCACTAATTGAAGGTTACTCAAAAATAAGGTACTTCCAAGTGATAATCTCTTTCCCAATAGCTACACAGAAGCAAAGAAGATCCCAAAAATGTTGGGTGTTGAATACATATCATAGCATGCATGTTCGAAGGATTATATTCTATACATAAATAAATACGCTGACAAAGACATATGTCTAGAATGTGGGCATGACATGAACCATAAATCAAAGAACAAGGGAAAGGAACATGGTCATCCTCATACGATATTGAGGCACATGCCTATAATTCCAAGGATTCAAAGGTTCTTTCGTTGTAAAAAATTAACTATGAGTTAAGAGTTATGTGAATCTCAAAAGATTCAATATCCATGAAGAAAATAGATGATACATGGCCTGATAAATTCAAGGATGAAGTATGAAGCCTCTGGTTGAGAATAGCCATGGATGGAGTTAACCCGTAGTCCCTCCAAAACACCAATTATTCTTTTTGTCTAGGGGTAGTGATCAATAAAAATACCCCCCCATGGTTTTCCATGAAGAATGAACATCTTATGTTGGCTCTTATAGTCCCAGGTAGAAGACAAGCGAAGAGAATGATTTTCTACCTTCAACCACTGATCAATTAATTTAAGAAATTATGGGAAGGGATACATGTATATGATGTATCAAGATCCATCCCAATGGATAGGTCTTTTATGTTGCATGTAATATGTGCATACACCACGCACGATTATCCATGACCAAGATTTTTCTCTAGTAAGCATGTACATTAATTTATTTATATCTGTAATTTTATTTGACATACTTCATTTGGTGCAACTATATTTTTGACACTAACATGCTATGTAAATGATAAGATCACAGGTCTTGTAACAAAAGGGTATCATGGATGTAAATATTGTGGACCTTCTATAAAGGCTAGGTGGTCCAACCACCTACAAAAGTCGTTGTATGTATGTTCAAGGGTATTCCTCCCAGAGTACCACCCTTATAGAAGAGTTTCATTTGCTTTCAATGGTAAACCAGAGAGAACCCAAAGAACTCAAATAATGACACCAATAGATTGTAATAAGACATATGACACAATGGAGGAGAAGGAAATGGAAGAATTGTTTGATTCAAATGGGGAACCCATGTTCAATGATCCTAAATTTTTTGAGACCTATGTTGAGAAAATTCTCATTGGGATGAAAAGGAAATCTGTGTTTTATGAGCTTCCATATTGGGAGCATCTTAATATTGGCCACTTACCAAATCCCATGCATATATTAAAAAATGTTTCATCTTATTTATGGAGGAACATATCTTGGAAAAAAAATGACACATTTTCTATTAGGAGAGATATTATTTCTTCCAATACTAAAAAAAGACAGTGTCCAAGAAACGAAACTAGAGGACAAGCTGGTCCCTCTTGATCTTTTAAAGAAGGTGATGTCGCATGGATTTTGAAGAAATATGACTTTATATGGAGAAGGATGTTATATTGGGTGTGAAGGCACCTTTATATGGGTTGACTCTACAACATTGCTTCACTGTAGACAAGAATTTGTCGGGGTTGAAATCACATGACCATCCAGTGAACCTTCTAAGGGTATGTATGTTGAATACATGATTCTTCTTCTATACTGACATTAGTAAAAATATGCTATGCACTCACAATTTTATGGAAATTAATGATGTGTGTGTCTATTTTGTACTATCATTGTCCTTTTCTCTTGCGTGGTTGTGTGAACCATGAATTCCCCCAGGACCTGTGACGTGCCATATCAATTTTTTTTTCATTTGTACAATGGATCACATCAAGGGAGAATCATATGTCTAGCATTCCATGGTGGCATCGAGAGATAACTGAGATTTTTTATATGTTTGAGAAGAAACTACCCACGGGTTTTATGTAATTGCAAGTCCATCTTCTAATTCACTTACCCGATGAGGTTGAATTAGCTGGGGTGCTCTCATGTCGTTGGATGTTCTTCTTAGAGAGGTACATGAAAAAATTGAAGGGGTTTGTTCTACAAAGGGAAAAATTAGAGGGCTCTATGGCAGATGGCTACATAATATACGAGTCATTCTATTATGCCAATGAGTACATCAAGAAAATTGACGACATACAATGGGAAGTTGTTTGGGATGATCATCAAGATGAGGATAAAAGGGAAGAGGAGCTACTCCAAACGAACGAAAAAAGGTGCTTGATAATGAGTAAGTCAGTTATATTTTATCAATTTAATATAGATAAATTGTTTACATTGAAGTTGATAATATATATTTCATCCCATGCTATTTGTTTTGAATTATTTTATTCATCAACGAATTTAGAAAATTTGATGGCATAAATAAGTTCATTCTTTAAGTTGATAGTGTATATTTGATCTCATGCTATTTGTTTTGAATTTTTGTATATATCAACGAATTTAGAAATAGATGCCATCAATAAATACATTCTTTACAGTGAAGAGGAAAACAAACCATGGGTAATGTTGTATGTATAGCAAAGAAGAAAATGGGATAGTGACATTAAAGCATTCAGACAGTTGAATGATAGAATCATGCCTTATCTTGATAATTTAAAATAAAACATGCCAAAAATATGTCCCAACAATTGGGTTGCTGACCAAATACAAGATAAATATGTGGTGTCTGGTTGTAACCCATGTGGAGAAGATATGGATGGACTAAACATAGGGATCAAGTGAAACAACTCTATAATAACCTCTCTGAGTACCACATTCTATTTATAATATTGTAGATTTGAACTGTAACATATATTATGTTTGTATTAATTCTTTGGTTATTAGACATATGACACTGTCCTTTGTTCACATTTTAATAGGTGCATTTATTCCCATCTATGTGGGAATATGGACATCATTTTCACACTGAGTATGCTAATGAAAGACACATCACAAAATATTGTAGAGTGGAGGTCGAGTTTGACGAATCTAGTCATGTTAGCCACCATGAAGAAAACCTGATAGAGGGGAAGTTAGTTACATTGGAAAGATACAAGATATCATGCAAGTGGAATTCTCATTGTTTTAATGTGTTATCTTTTTTTTGCAAGTGGTGGGATAACTTTGACTAGAGAAATGTAAATGAAGATCGTGATAGTGGGTTGATATGTATTAACTCTAAAAAAATGTGGGTTGAAAGTAAGGAGCCTTATGTTTTCCCAAATATTGCAACCAAGTGTTTTTTTACCCAGATGTGTTGGATGGAGATTGGTGGTTCGTACAGAGACATGATCCTAGATATAAACATATTTTAGAGAATAATAATGTTACAATTCCAAACAAGGAAGATAATCAGGGTGATGGCAACAAAGACTGATTTGTTTGGACATTTATATTATGGATGTGTTATTTTATTATGGGTATCTAAATTGGACAATTATTTTTTTTCCCCTCCATTTTATAATTATGTTGGGTATGAAAAATTAACAACCATTTACAACCACCATACTGAAAATACATTAAATAGGCGTACACGCATAAGATGTGGTTTTGATATATTTTCATTGTCATTTTTTTTAATTATAACAAATTTATGTTGTATTGTATTAAAATATATTTATGTTAACGTTTTAATTACTAAGCATTAATTGAGATATCACAAAGTTTGTGGTGTACAATAGTAGATATTTATTTTAAATTATATTTTATTTAACAAAAAATGAGGATACTAAAAAATATTCAAACCTCAAAATTTTAATTGTTTGAGAAAATCAAAATTCAAATAAATGTATACTTACTTTGATGGAAATTCTAAGGACAATTCCAACTAAATAACTTCGTGAAACATTTAAATTACTTGTGGTGTTGGAATTACCAACTTTGATGACATTCCCCACCTTAACTAGTGCAACTATCATGGCCTTCACCTATTCCACTCCATCCTTTAGTTTTATAATCATATAAACTTATATTAATCATTCTTTTTGCATTCTCCTTGAAACAAGTGTCAATATAAGAAGGACATGGGAATTCTAAAAGTTTTTTTTTCTAGAGCCTAATCAGAATTACGGAAAATTTTAATGATCCATACTTATCTAAAAGTATAGAAACCTTTGTCAATTTTATTAATTCTTAAAATACTAATTATAAAATGTTGGGTGATATTATTTTTTAATAGAAGATTCATAAAGTCTATATTTTTTTTTTAACAAAAACGGTTACAGTTTATATTAGGGGGGTGGCAAAGCCACGGATTCAGTTACAAAATGGCCCTGAGTTTCTTCAGGCCTACAAATCAAAATACAAAATGTCCTCGAATTTCTTCGGGCCTTTCTTTCTGAACCAATCTACTTCTAAAACTGTAGATTTGTGAGCTGACCTAGATCCTGTACTTATTCTAAATTTAATTGCCGAATCTTCAATCACTGTTTCAGCATAAGT
>SNQJ01S0013604.1:202399-249388 GCA_010110895.2 Picea sitchensis
GCTCTGATACCACTTGCAAGATACCAGATATATAAAATATGCAGAACAGAAATGAAATGCTAGAAATGACAGAATAACAGTAAAATATCCAGCATAATCTTCACAATACACAGAAACGATATACGAAATAGCAACAGAAATAGGAATTTGAATCAGATAGCAATGTTCACAGGCCTCTTCAAGGGGGCAACCTCCAGTCGAGCAACGCTTTGTTACAATAATATCCAAGCTAGGGTTCTCATACCCTCGACTCCTATTTATACTAAAAAGAAGCATCTAGAGGAAGATCCTTCTAGAAGCGAAAGCTTCTATTAGGTCTTCTTACATCCGCCTCATTCTATTTTATTGAAAGGTCTTATTAATATTGACCTTTATTACATCCGAATACATTGATCTACCTATGTGCGGGTTAGGACCTTAACACTAAGCCATGAGGACATGGGCACGAATCTCATCCTTGAGGCCACTGATAAAACATTCTCGGAAAAAAGCATCAGACATTCCCTATGTACAAAAATACAGTCGCTCAAAAGAAGCTATAAAGTCTTCCACTGTGACTAAATGGTTGGTGTTAGTGTCAAAGCATTCATAAAGCTCTTCCACAAAGTGTGTCCAAGCCACATACCCTTGGCGGGCATTTTTTCTCCATTGCCACCATTGCCAACATTCTTGATATAGATGGAGAACACCATACCGGAGTTTGACCAACTCATCCATAATTCCATACAAAGAGAAATAATGTTCCATTTGAGTTACCTAGCCAGTGGGATCTGATCCATACAATTTGGTCACATCCACACGCGGAAGGCGTAGGTCACGCTAAAAGTGATGGGGCTGAAAATTCTGGGAATGAGAGGAAGTTTCACCCTCAGTATGAAAAGGTGGGTCAAATAAGGGAAGATATGCAGGGATATGTAACTTGGCGCAAATCATCATAGTAACAGATTCAAGTTGGGTAGTAATGTCTTGTTTGAGTTCTTTTTTTAGTTCCGCGATTGAGGCGGTGATGGAGGAATGCATATTTTGATTGATGGTGGAAATATTGGCACTAAGTTTTCGCACTTCTTGTTGGGTTTCTATGAAATTAGAGTGCAAGGTAGTGAAGCGAGCTTCAAAGTCTTGGCTACAGGTATGGTCCATGATGATGAGAGAAAACAAAAAAGGGTGGGTGGGACCACAAAAAAATTGGGTTATGGGTGAAGTGTATCACAACGATCAGGGCGACGAGTTGATTCCAATGAGGTAAAGCCCAAATAAGGGTGTTGGAAGGGGGTCGGGTCCACAAGAAAAAACAATTTGCTGAAAAATGATAGGTATGACTGCGATATGGGCGAAGGGAGAAATCCAACAGAATAGATCTGAAATAATGGTGCCAACAGGATCCAGACTTTTGTTTTTACTCTTGCGAAGTTATACTCCGATCTGAAGAATACTGTAGTGATGAAATGCCCAAATGCTTAACAGGAAGACATGTGTAGTAAATTCACAACTCGAATACATGAGACATAGTTGCGCCACAATAGATCTTGTATGTTCTGTTTTTGTTGCTGTCCCAAGGGTTCTACAGACAAGGGTTTGACCTGTGTTATAGCTCTCTGATATACGTGCAGGGTCCAACAAAAGTACTTGGCCCAATATATGAGGGCACCAACTAAGGAGGCTAGACTGTGCCCTTAGTTGTACTACCTGACTACCCAAGTACTAGAGAGTATCTTCCTGAGTGTTGTTCTCAGTGGCACTATAGCAGTCAGGCGGCCGATCGGTTTATCTATGGAGGGATTCAAGAAATCTAGGTCATTCCGTATACAGGTGTTATTTGATGCACTACCACTCGAAGGGGTACCAACAGGGGTTACAAGGGTGTCCAACAGATGTGCACTTAAGTAGAACTTGTATTTCCTACTATGAATCCACGACTGTTGGTTTATGCATGTAACGACAGATATCTGTAGCTTAAAGATGCCGGAATATGTCTCTACCCTGAAAAAAACAATTAACCCACAATTTTCTTTCGAGGAAGGTGCTCTGATACCACTTGTAATATTCCAGATATAAAAAGTATGCAGAACAAAAGTAAATAGCTAGAAATGGCAGATGAACAACAATATAACTAGAAAAACACCACAATAATACCAAAATGATACTAGAATAACACCAGAAATATCACTTTGATTACTGAGAGAAATGTTCACTTGCCTCTTCGAGGGGGAAACCTCCAACAGAGCAAAGCTCTATTACAATAATATCCAAGACAAAATTTCTCATACCCTTGACTCCTATTTATACTAAATATGTCTATCAAAAGAACCATGTAGAGGAAGATCTTTCTAGAAGTGGAAGTTTCTATTAGGTCTTCTTACATTGGACTTATTCTTCTTTATTGCTAGGCCTTATTAATATTGACCTTTATTACATGGAAATATATTATTCTACCTACGTGAGGGGTTAGGTCTCTAACAATATTAGATCGAACCTTGCACTAATTATGTAGATTTATGCAAAATCGTGTTAAAGAAAAGTGACATTAAAGCAATGCTCAAAGAGCTAGAATTTGATGATTTGAGGAAAGAAGCAGTTAACAATTAATTGAAAACTTAAAAATTGATGTAAAAGATGTTCAAGGAGTTTTTGATGATAGAGGGATCAACAGGAAGCATATGCATATATTTTTAAATTTCTAAGAGATGGAATGTTGAATGGTGGCATTAAGAAGATTTTGGTTCCTTTCCCTTTTCATGTGAAGAAAGAACGTGCATTACAAAACACATAAATTTTTGATTCATTGGGATATGCATATCGATTAGAAGTAGTGCATGAAGTTGCAAGTAAGAGTAAAAAGAAAGTATCAAATGAAATTATTCTATTATTTAAAAAAAATAACTCGTGGTATGATTTAGAATGGGTATTAAAACTGATGGTCAGGTACTGCGACATGTCTATTGAGGAGACATGTGGGAAGTTGATTGTTGTCCTAAAATTGGATGAGATTGAGTTAGTCAAAAATGAAAAATACGAAAGAGTTTCAATAACATTGATGAATCATGCATTAGATCCATGCCTTGATAAGACAAGTTATAAATATTTTCATGTCAACAAGGAGTCCCATGAGTACTTCAAATTTGTTTTCAACAAAACATCTTTATGATTAATTATGTCTTCACATGTTGCAGGGGAAAATTATATGTGGAAGGATATGGTTCATATTTTGTGAAATGGCATCTTGCAATTGATTTTAAAACTCTCAAGTGTATATACAATATTTCTCATGGTGCAAATGCAACACACAATTGCTTATATTGCATGAAAAAAAATGAAAAGATCGGAGTTGGAATACTAGTATCTTGAGTTTTCCTCAAGACCTTCCTCCTGACCATGATCGGATTGATCCAAATGTAGATGTAGTGCTTCATATACCTTTGATTAGGGTGCACAAGTGCACTTTGCATGCATTTTTGAAAATTGTTGGTAAGATGGTGTATTTATCTATTTTGTTTGCTTTGAACAAAAGCCCAAAAGAAGAAAGTAAAAAGTCTATTGAGGCAATTGAACAAGTTCTTTCAAAAGCAGGTTTGCATGTGGAAATGTTAAAATTGAAAAAGATATTAAGAGGTCAGGTACAAGAAGTAATCTACCAACAAATCCATCAATGTGAGGTGTCAAGGCATGTCATTTTCTTGAAAAGAAATGTGTATATGGATGTTTGGGATTTTATGAAGAATTAATTGATGCAGAAGATGATCACACTAATGGAGGTCGTGAATCAATTTGAAATAAGAAACATGATTGGAGGTCACTTTCATATTTATTTATTCTAATGGATAAGGAAAAATTCATTGAAGGTGACACGACATCCTTTCAAAAAGTTGTTACAAACTTCATTAGAGCAATAAAATAATCCCCGGGAGAGAGCCATATGACACATTATATGGTATGTATATTAATTTTCATCCCACTAGTACTTTCCTATGTACTTATCTTTACTTTACATACTATTATTGTAAATTAACATCATTTGGTACATGTGTTTGGTATTCTAAGATATATTGAACTATGTATGTTTGCAACATCAATTATTTGCACACGTGCCATGGTTTGCAAAAAAATATGGAAGCTTGGACATTTGGGGTACATAGGGTACGAAGAAATCACATAATATAGCTCATACCATTTACCATAGATCAATCATTTTATAGGCATAGAATGGTTGGATTTGAGAGGAAACACCGACTTCCAGAAACAATTGAGCTTTGTAGAGTGATAATACAAACAAAGCTAAGTAGAAAATGTAGGAGATTTGATGTTTCTGAAGGTGGAGTTGGGACAAGTGCAAGGTATGAAATTTGTATGTTAACTTTTCTACCTTGTCCATTTAATTTATTTATTGTTTTTAAAGGCTTATTATCATTATTTTTTGTAGATGTGACCGACCTTCTACAATCCATTCAAGTTGCCTATAATTTTATTCACTTCCAAATAATTATGTAAGTTGTAAAGTTTATCTGCTTCGTGAAGCTTATATTTTGTGTGTCAAATTATAATTACCTAAGGCGAGCTAGAAAAATATTCTTTTTGGTATCAAAACTAACCCATGTTTGCAATCATGTGGCGTAGGTCTAGAATTATGGAGGATCACACACAATGGTATTTATTAGCACATATATGATGGTTTACATTACAACAGATCAATGGTTCTCAGTTATCATGATCCCACACATAGTGCTAATTAGCATACCCCAAAGCGAGGGAAAGAGAACATCGAAGTAAATAAGAGTGGTTGTGTTGTTCAAAGATCAGGGGATTTTTTTTTGGATGGAAAATGAGATTGACAGTCCAAATTGCATGAGATGGTCATCACCTCAAAAATTTGTAGTCATTAATTAGATGTTACCTAGTCCATCATTTGTGGACTATGACGTTCATTGTTGCTTTCACCTAGTTTTGGATGTCTACACATTATTGTACTTAGTAGTCCCATCAAAAATTTTGTGGTGACTCTTTTGCACATTAATAAAATTGTCTTATCTTATCTCTTAGATAGTATTGTGTTTTCGATACTTTCACCTAGTCATGGATGTGGTTGTTCTACTATAATATATGCACCAATATTTCATCATGGGTCATCCATACTTACATTTGTTGTTGTCAAGTTTGTCAAGATATCCTACCATCACCTCCACTAATTTAGAGTAACTTAGCCTATCTAATCCTAAAATAGAATGTTATAGCCTAACCTACCTTACCTAGTCTATATTTCACTACCCTAGCCTAACATAACCTACCTTACTCTAATATATCCTACCCCACTATAAATTACCTTAACATAAACCAACCTAACCTACCTTAGGATTCCCTATCAAAAACTTACCCAACCTATCCTAACCTAGTATATATTACCCTAAACTAGCCTAAATCATTACCTAACTCAATATCCTAACTCATTACCTCTTATAACCCCTTAGATGCATCACATTATTAATGGGGGCATAAATAAGTGTAATACCTAGTGAACATAACACCAATGATAAATCCACAAATCAATTACAGAGGGATTCCTTTAGTCAGGACAAAATTGGGTGCATAAACATGGGTTGGGGCTAATGGTGTTGACTTTAACTTTGATTGGTGGTTGAAATATAAGAAGAAAAAAGGTTGTCAGCCCAAATATTATTTTCACAAACATAACACCTTCTAGAGTTTAAGCTTAACTGAGTGAAACTAAAGCACATTCAGACCGTGAGTTTAGGAAGCAATAGGTAGAGGAACCAAGGTAGATTGAGACCTGAAAGAGGATCCAACTATAGGAGTTAGAGCTTGTTACCTCCTTCGTATATAATTGTCATCTTTTTGAGGGAATTCTTCTCTAGACCTATTACCAATAACAAGGAAACATATAGGATATTGAAGAGGAAAATGAATACATGGGAGAGGAAGAGGATTAAAAATGCACGTGAAGAAACCTTGTAGTTTTGGCAGCGAAGCCACAACTGTTTAGTAGCATCTTGGTAGAATTTTTGGTTAATCCAACACTAAGATCACTCCAATCATCAAATATCCTTGGATTTTGGCATCCTTATGTGACCGTAGAGCAAGATTTGGAAGTAGGGTATGGTGATGATATGGCAATTTAAATTGCAGCAGATCAACAATTCTAAGTTAACACCGGTTGTGAACATAACAGTTTCTTAATTTGGGTCCATGGATCCACGTGGTGGAAACCACTACATTGACATGGAAAATTCTCATTTAACGTGAATCGTTGAGGTGGTAAAGTATTACCACTTATGTAATGATATGCACTACTAAAATTAAAATCAATCAACTTCAAAGTTGGTTTAGTATGGTTAGTGCGCTATGACATCATGAAATATGGGCCTCAGAAATGCACTATCAAATGAGGTGTTTCCAAGTGGACCGATTAAGTGCACTTGTGTGACCGCAGAGTGATATTCTGAAGCAGGGTATGGTGATGATCCCATGGTTTAAATTACAATATATCAGCAGTTCTAAGTTAACATGGGTCGTGAACATAACTGTCACTTAATTTTGGTCAGTCGATCTACGTAGAGGAAACCACTACATTGACGTGGTGAATTCTCATTTAGTGCACATCATTGAGGTGGTAAAGTATTACCACTTATGTAATGATCTGTGCTACTAAAAGTAAAACTACTCAACTTCAAAGGTGGTTTGGTATGGTTAGTGCACTATGACATCATGAAATATGGGCTCCGAAAATGAACTATCAAGTGAGGTGTTTCCAAGTGGACTGATTAAGTGTGCTATGATGTCATAAAATATTTCCCCCAAAATTGAAATATCAAATGACGTGTTTCCAAGTGGACTGGGTAGTGCGCTATGATGTCATGAAAGATGGGCTCGAAAATGAAATATATGAGGTGTTTCCAAGTGGACCAATTAAGTGCGATATGAATGTATGATGCTTGCATTTATCATTCTTTGTTTGTCAACTATGGTTACTTATGTGTAATTTCAAAATCCTCCATGGAAGATTATAGTGACAATTTTGGATTTTTCAAAATAATTAGGATTATTTGGTCATGATCCACACATGGGTGATATATTTCTAATGAAATTATGATAAAGTGAGTCTTCCATATACTTTTCATTTTGTTGGACATGTTCGTAATATTGTATCTCGTAATTTTCATTGTGCAATAAGTATTGTATTTAATAAATATTGTATTTAATAAGAAATTGTGAGTAATTTTTACAAGGGTTGTCACTGATACATAGTACAATAAAAGTATCAAATGCATAATTGATAAATGTGGATTGTGTTATGTGATAAGTGTTGCATTTAATAATATTTTTTTAATAATTTTTATAGAAGTGTTGTAGAGATACACACACACACACACACACACACACACATATATATATTATAGATTTTACATAGACACTAATGTGTAACAAAAGGACATGACATTCTATAAAATTGGGTAAGATGTAAATTATAAAGGTACTCGAAAAACTTACATGTCATCAAAAACTCACTTGATAGGGAGGGTGAACGTGAAATTCTAGGCTTTCTGGGTATAACGTTAAGTTTTGGAAGGCATAACCACCAAAAGAGCTTCAACTTTTGGGTTGTTAGGAAAGAAATATCCATCAGTATTTTGAATCTACCAATTGGAAGTCTGCGTGGCAACGTCACCGGGTAAATTATTCATATATTTTAAATCTTATTGAGTCTTTTACTGTTCTTTTTGCCTCTATGAACAAGAATAGATTCTCAAAAGAACCCTGCAATACCAAAATGTCTATCCAATCTTGATTCTGAAGACCAACATTTAACTGATAGGGATGGGGAAATTTATGAAACTACGTTTACTTGAACTACTCCCTATAAGCTAAGACATGATGCCTATGGTAGGTTAAGGGATTCCCGTGATCAAATTTTAACTTGAGAGTCATACCTATCCAAATATATTGTACCCACAACCTATAATGTTCCTAAACTAGTATCCCTCTACGCCCAATGCTATAATCCTCAATGACGCGTTGTGTTGTCAATACATGGGTTTATGAACATATTTAATATAAAGCCTACAAACATTTCCAAAATGTTGGCCTTACTTGAAAACCATGATTTAGAGATATTACAAGAGGAATCCTTAATAGGAAAATACAAGTCTTTTGACTAGAACCAGAAAGTGAGCCTTTTACAAAGATATACGGGCAAGGGAGCTTATGTGCTAGAATCCCCATTGCCATATAAAGCCGATATCCTTCCTGACACTGCCAGGGAATTCATTTCTATGATGTGCTTAATACTAGAATATGATAATGATAAGACCATTAATGAAACAATTCTAGAGTTTATGGCAGCAATTCCTGCTGCCCCCCCCCCCTCCCCACATGCTACACCTTTGGTGAAATTCAATTATGCAAAGTACCTAGCAGATGCAATTCATTCACAGTTCAAGAATTTCAACTCAACATGGTATTTTAGATGCTAGTCATATTTGGTATACCTCATTTTGCATTTTCGGTCCTTCAATTTCAAGCATATTAAAACAAAAACAGAGGATGAGCTAGGTAACTCTTCTTTTGTGACTGAATGGACACCTTTATTGAGGAAACATGCTAAAAATGAGGTATTTACTAGATTTGTTGATAAATTCATGTACACTATTCATATCATTTTTTTTTGGAGAGATTCCTCCCATAATTCACCCTGAATGCAATATTTTACTACAATTGAGCCCACATAAAAGAGTGGGAGACTAGTAACTGCATGCATATTGTACAATTATAAGGGTGTATGGTTTCAAGTTGTTTCCTTTCAAGTTACTTGTATATTTAACTACCATAATTTTTGGTTTGGAGTATATACACCCGAGATTCAATTCAGATCAAATTCATTTTGCTTCTATAAATCACAAGATCACTTTTAAGTTTACACAAGATGTTGGTCCTTTTATTGTGAGATCAAGAGCATCTTAGAACGTTGTTCAGAGAATGTTGGATGCATTGGCTTTGAATCATGGAAAAACTTGGCAATATGATCCACATCAAATCATTTCAAAGAGATGAATTCAATTGGGTTTGGGCTCCTACTTGCATCAACCCAACCATGAGCTGGAAAAATTAGAAAACATGGATGGTTGGTGTCAGGTTTTAGACTTAATGAAGGGAGGCCCTCAACAACAAATTAAAGTTGATAGAATAAAATAACCAACAATTTCAGGTCCTCAAGTCCATGTTTATGTGAGTTATGAGAATGTAGGATCATTTCAAGAAGTTAATATAGAACAGGTTGTTCAACAATGTAAAATTGAGACTCCTCAAAAGGTGGAGAATAGAAACAAAAGAGATGAATGTGAAACCACTAGTGAAATGGATGTGGAGGAACTACAATCACATGAAAAAGAAAAGAAAAAATTCAAGAATTGAAGAGACAAAAATGCAAGAATTCAGATGAAATCATATCATTGGAGAAAATCTATGAGGAGCCCGTGGTTAAAGAGGTTTTCTATTTAGCTCATTTTCCTTCAGCTTTGGTTTCTACAGAATAAATTAAAAAGTCAAGGACATCATCTATGGAAGATGAACACCAACCTAAAGTGGATTTGTTCAAACATTTCAGGGATATAAAGATACAAAATTCTCAAGTCAACAAGCAAATCTACCCCAGACATGGAAAAATGACCAACCACATCCCATATTACTCTCTACTATTGATTTGAAGGAGGGGTTATTAAAATTTGATGTTCTTGAGCTGAACTAAGAAAATATTCAGTCAATTGATGATTATAAAGCTACCCATATGACATACAAATTATATAATATTCATCCTACTGATAAAATTGATCTACACAGACATACAAGAGAGATGGTTTTCAGTGATATGTTAAAAACCATTTCCAGTTAGAGTAAGATGGAGAAACTGTTTAGGAAAGTTGTGAATCAATTGAAACAAGAAAAATGGCCAAATAAGGAAAACCAACTTAAAATAAAAGACCTACATAAAACTATCATTGCTCTAGGTGCAAACCCAGATGATTTTGAACTCGTTCAATCTCTTCTGAAGGAAACATATGTAGAGATATAGGTGTTGAAATAAAAACATAAGATTCTAGCCATAAAACATGTACAAAACAAGGATCTAATGGCAGTTCAACAAGAAAAAGAAAAAATGGTTGAACAGGTGATGGAACTAAATGAAAAGGTCAAGTAGTATGAAGCCTTGATTGTGAGATTGGAAAAAGAGAAAAAATAAGTCGCAATAGTAAAACCTCCTTCATCTCAAGTGTCAACAGAGGTAACACCAGAAGATGCTTCAAAAGTGTTGGCTAAAAATCTATCACAGTTAAAGTTTAAGGAGGTAGAAGTAGAAAAACTCAAGAGAATTGTTTCAACACAAGAAGAACAAGTTGATATTCCACATGACCATATTAAAGAAAGAGATTTTCTCATTAGTGAAGATCAAAAGACCAAGACAAAGGTACAAAAGGATCTGGACCAAGCTAATCGTAAATTGATTGGTAATATATATTTAATTGGAGATAAACATATACCGTGGGATCAAATGATTGCAACATTCACCTAGGCAGGGAAGCGTTTTATTGTGCTACAAGATGAAGAATCTTTGGCTTCCCATGTTCAATAGAGAATAGATAAAATTTGGATTGAATTGGGTGATAAATCTCTAGTTGTTGATAATCTTATTAAATTATTAAATACAAGATATTGGGATGAGTTGAAGACATTAGGGGTCAATGATAAAACTGCATTGATAATGGATGCCACCAGAGTACTTACAAAGAAACAATTGGTCCTTTATTTGTGTTAATATTTATTCAAGTTTTGAATAACGTAGTTCAAATTATTGTAATATCTTTTGAATTCCTCTTATCTTTCACCCTAAAAATACAAATTCTCTAATACGCTGAATGTGGTGCCTTAAGGTCCTTGATATTTTGCTGGTTATTTTCCCTTTGGTTTTATGGGAATTTGTTCCACAAGATTTACAAGAAGAGAGAATGAAGAAGCCTCTTTTATTGAGTTGTTGGAATCTTCATTCCTCTATGAACTATGGTTCTACAAAAAACAATCACCTTCCTTGTACATGTTATGTTTCTCGTTGGAACATTGAGATTAATTCTATTGTTCAATATCATGGCAACCATACTATGTTTCCTAATGGAAATGAGCTTACTCCTCTTGTGATGGTTTTGAGCATAGTCACTCTTTGTTTCCTCATATTGGGAGCTCAATCTGATATGGAAGTGTATAGGTTTGTATAAATTCAAATAAAAATTAAAGTTGCATATTGAAGAAAAATGTTTAGAACAACCCTACCATATGATGATTGCATTTTGTTGTGTCGACATTCTCACACCTTTTGATCATCTCTTTTGATTTGGAAGATTCATTTCCTTTCATTGTTTGACTTTTAATATCATGTTATGACATTATACTCCCCCCTCAACTCTATGTTCGACAATCTTATTGAAAAGGGACTATGCCTTGAATGGGCGAACTACTAGTTCTGATGGATGATGAGTATTGGGTGTGACCACTAGATATCATATACCGATTAAACAAATATAACGACTTAAAATCAAAATGACTGTAATGATACATGATTTCTATCATATTTGAGATGCGATGTCTTGAAATCATGGAAGAGACTAATAATTTCTTGATATTTTTGAGATCATTTCATTTCCTTTAATATTT
The DNA here is from genome assembly GCA_010110895.2 of Picea sitchensis. NCBI lineage: Eukaryota > Viridiplantae > Streptophyta > Pinopsida > Pinales > Pinaceae > Picea > Picea sitchensis. The sequence goes on from SNQJ01S0013604.1 coordinate 214,106, forward strand.
GGCATGCATTATAGAGAAATTGATTGCATGTTTATAGATTTTATAGTGAAACATCTATTCATAGTGAACCCTTAGTTTGTAGAAAACCATAATTTTCTACAAATGAAGAATTTTATAGAACAATTATAGCTTTATAAATCTATAGGATATTTCCGATCAATGCATAACTATAGGTATATAAGTTTTTGAAATATTTTAGTATGTTGCATTATTATAGCTTGAGAAGTTTGCGGAAGCATGTATTTTCTTTGAGAGTTCCTATAGGATGAAAAATATGTAGCGAAGTTGCAAACATTGTCTTGAACTATAATTTGAGATATGTATAGACTATGTATATTGGATTTTCATGCATAAAGGATGTGATATATTCATAATTTATTGAAACAGATAGATAACTTGGCACAAAAATACATGTTTTGTTTCCTGGAAAAAAAAAAAAAAAACATAATTTTATTCATATTAAGATAAAATTAAATTTTGTGTATGCATTTAAACATTTATATCATGTTCAAAAAAGAGAGGGAAATAACAACTTCACTTTTTGCATTTGCTTTATAGTCGAGAATACTACAAATGTTGGCTTCCACAAGGGAGTAAAAAAATTGTCTTAGAACAACACTCAGAGTTCTGAACATAGATTTCTCAAAATGGTTTTAACAATTTTCTCTCCAGATAATTAAAATAAACTAGTAACCCTCCTAAATATTTCATACATCAACAACACTTTATGCTCCTTGTTGGGTGTCAATTTTGATCTTTTCACCAGGCCCTTTCACCTCCATTTTTTCCTTACAAACCTTCACTGTTTCTTATGTCCATCCATTATCATGGTATAATGTGCAAAAACAAGGTATAAGATGTATTTTGGAAAGAAACTCTTAAGTTTTCGTTGTAAATGATAATTAAAGCAAAATTTTCAATTTAATGCCTATAAATTAGCTATTAGGAGAATTAATTGTATTTTCTGAGTTATTATAGGAATTGGTGGTTGAGATACTTTCCCTTAGTCTTAAGGAGAAATTTCACTTTGAGATGTTTTATAGAAGCCCCGAGATGAAGAATTACTTGTTTTTCCATCATTTTAGTATACAGAGCCTAGTGGTAAACACTTGGTCAACAACAACAACATTATAGGAAATCCATAGGCATTACCAAAAAACCTGCAAATTGTTCAGGAAATATGGGTTTCGATGTTGAAATCAAGGAGAAAGGGTCAACTTGTTAGAGTATCAAGGAACCAATATCGAAGATAAAGTATCAATCATAATGAAGATTTGAACTATTTTCTTATATTTCGTTTTGAAAAAAAAATAGAATTTTTGGGAAGAGATATTCAAAGGTGATTCTGGTGCGATGAGGGTGAATTAACTAATTCTATGACATGGGTTTTGTGAAGAATAGGACCATTTAGGTGAAAATTGAGACAAAATATAGAAAAAATGCATGACGTGGGATGTACGAGTGGTTCTTCATAACAAAATTACCAAGAATTTCCTAGAGCGACCGATTTTCAAAATCACATGTTAAGGGTTGCACTCAACCAAGGAACATAAGTTATTTTCAAGATCCATAGATGAGTGCATAGAGAAACATGTTTGTTAGATGTAATTTCATATATATAAATATTCTGAGTAGATTTAGAGGGAGTTCCATATTTTTTATTGTCACGGAATATGATTGAAAATGAATTGTAATTGATGATTCAAAAGAAATGTACTGAATACATTGGAGTTCTTCTTTTAAGTTGGTGTGTTAGGTATTTGCAAATAATCTGAAATTTCCTTAACAACATAGTCCAGGAGTCCCAATGGTATATTTTTTCTTTCTTTAAGTGATTTTAGCAAGCCTCTTTCATTACATGCATGCTTTGTTTTGATTTCCTATAGAATAAAAAATTATTTTAATTCACTTGCAGGAAAATGTTACTTTGACTATGTGATCAATGATTGTTCCATATATATATGTTAAATACAACAATGTGATTGATTGATCTTTCATCTTCCATGCCATACAAACTATCTTCACACTAGTATACACATGATTAACCATATCCTGCAATTCCTTCCTGCCTTTCTTATCAATACATTTCTTAGAGTAATTTGTCTTTCATTTATCCTTTCAACTCACATCATGAGATAACCTTGTTTGGTCTTGAAGCTTGGTTAACTAAACATAGTGTGCTTGCAAGTAGGAACAATTTAAAAGTGAATCATTTACTTGTAATCTGAGTCCTTACCATTGACAACTAAAGTTTGAGTGTTCATGGCTGAAAGAACCATTTCTATTTGTGATTTTGACATTATACTGCTTTGGTTTTAGTAGTAGTTCAGAAGCAATTTCAAGACTAGTTCTACACATATTGTTCTTGTGTCTCATAAGTTTACTTACTCGAAATTACAATTAAATGATGAGGAATATAGACCACTAGATCAACCCAACAATTTGGTACCATTGTCAGGGACACACTAAAGGAATTACTCTTAAAATTGCAAGATTTTTGTTGTTTGCTTGATTTTCATTTTCTGCTATCAAATTCTTGTTTTTTTTGGTTCATTTTCATTTTCTTTTATCAATTTTTTTTTTTGGTGGGAAGAAAATCTAACTCATGTCAAGAGACAATCTAGTGACACCATGGTCTTATTAGCATGCATAAATTCGAACACGTGATCATATTTTTCTTTAAGTTTGTTTGGTGTGGTGTGTTTGATTCTAATTTCATTTATTTTGCTGAGATAAATAAGTCTTTTTTTGTGAAATCCCCCATACACTAATTCATTCATGAGTAAAAAATCTTGACCAATAAAAGAAATTAAATATGTTCAAGAACTTGTTGAGCAAAAAAGGGATCATCACTACAAGGAATTTCTTCAATCCTTGTTCCAATGTCAGAGCCATAACTAAAGAGAAAATTTCTTTTCAAGAAGAGTAGAGAACCCATGAATGAATCTAGAAAGAGGCATAAGAATCATGGACATTAGCTAATGGAGAGAAAATGTTGGAACCTGAAATTGAAGAGTTTATTTCATATCTGTCACCAGATTCTATGTACGCGGAATGCATCTCAGAAGACATGCATAGCATGGTATGTAAGATATTGAATAAGGAATCCTAGGAAATCAAGATTACATTGAATCTTGGTTGAAGACAGTCATCGAGTCCCAACACTCCATTCTTCAACAATTATTGGCACTCAATTCATGTGAAGAACTGACCTCTCATATCCCAGTGTTCATTAAGGTATATTTTTTAGATCTGGATATGGGTACAATAGAGATCTTGTTGCATGAATGGATGCATTGGAAATTTTCCTAAACTTGAAAGAGGTTTTTCTTTTTCAAGTAAAGCAGGATAGTAGAAAAAATAAATAAAAATATAATAAATCAGAAGTAAAGAGAAAAATTAAGTTTAGATTGTGAAAACCAATATTCCTGGTGCATCTGAGTGCAAGCTCTTCTTGAAAACCAAGAAATTGGATGGAAAAGATCACTTTTTGAGGATTGTACACATTTCCTGCAAATTTTCTTTCCAAAAATGTTATAGCAATTAGTCTTTTTAGCATGGTCATTTATTTGATCAACAATAGAATATTTGTTCTTCCTCCTATAAGTAACACAATCTACTTCAACAAAAGAACAATGTTAGTACAGGGAATATAAGAACTTCATTTTTTTTTCAAAAGGAAAGGTATAAGAAATTTCCTACAGTGATAGAGGAATCCTGGTAATTGAAGACAATTCCTATAATTGAAGAATTTCTTTAATAATGAAATCAATGTACAAAATGATCAACAATCTTAATAGATGATACAACAAGAAAAATGTATAACATCCAACTAGACTCTAGTCATCATGATGGATATTGTTTTCAACATAGGTTCATCTTTCCTAAAGTTACAACATCCACATTAACAAGTCTTTTCAACAACAATTTGTAGCATTCTTGGTATGATAATTATTTATAGCTCTTGGTCTTCTTATAATTCCTGTAGCTCAAGATCAATTTGTTGAAAATTAAGATTAATTCTTGTAACTCAAGATTAATTTCCTGCAACTGAAGCTCAAATCCTACAAAAAAATTCTTATGTTGTGAAATTCCTGCAATAAAGGATTCCATGCATTCCAACAAAGAGAAAATCACATATGTTCCCTGTAATCAACGCAAATTCATGTAATTCAAGATCATATTGAAGAAACACTAGTTCAAATAAGTCTCAGAATATTTAAAATAAAACTAGGTTGCAGAGGTAGTACTCCATGGTAAACATAAGTGGCATGAAAATAATTTTATTGTTATTTACTTGTTAAACCAAGGGATAATTTAAAATTCATCTTATGTACTAAATCCATTTACCATATATCATAAGTAAAAAATATTATTCCTCGATACCTTGATTTTTACATCCATGATTTGCCATAATCATTTTGATTATCCCCCGTAGTCATTTAAGGGAATTTTTGTAATCATCTTTCACGATTGTCTCATAATTTACTACCTTCCATGATCTCTCATGTATTTTCCCATGACTTGGCCATAATCGTTATACACTTATCTAACCATATATGATATATATGCACCATTATTACCAAGTGAAGAGATCCATACATAACTATTTTATTCCATGTCTGTTTCACAAAATCCAGCTCATTCGTAATCTCCACTCAATTCCCACTCCTACCACTTGTAACCCTAGCCTGTTGAGAAGACTCGAACTTGACACCAACAGATTTTGCTAACAGAAGGAAGAAGATGACGACGCCTTTTGTGCTCAGATATGAGACATGAGGAACAACTCTCCTGGAGGAGTTTCCAACTTGTAGTATGGTATTTCAAAAAGTTGGATTGCTCCAACTATTCAAAAAAATTCAAGGTCATAATACTTTTGTAACAAGGGATTTTGCAGAAACGTTTGACGGAAAGAAATTAAGGGTTGGAGACATAAATATAGTAGTGATAGAGGAATATTTGGCTACCATTACAGGGTTAGAAAACACAGGAGAATGTTGGTCTAAAATTCAAAGATTTAAAGGGAAATGATGGATGATTTTTTTAAATAAATCACATTAGAACCCATATTGGACCAAAGGAGTGCCAAGAGCATGGTTAGAAGACATGTACAGAGATGTAGTCTACTTAATCCAAAAACACCTGACGTGCAAAAGAAGGTATAGTATCATATTCCTCTATCACATTCATTTAATGCAACATATGAAAGACAAAAGGAAGAAAGTGAATTTGCCTTCCTTCTTGTTAAAAAGTCTCACTAAGATGGCTATGGCAGTTAGGAAAAACCCATCTAATAAAGATTTGTTTTTTTATATTATCATGCTCTGGTTAAGTTGCTTGTATTGCATAAGCTATAAGAACTAAACCAGACTTGGCATGAATTTTTGATAAGAAATAAGTTTGAAGAAAGTGAACCATTAGGAGAAAACAATGTAAAAGATCCTATAGAAGAAGAGGAACCTGTGAATTTTGAACCCATTATTATAGGAAATAATTATTAAAATAAATCTATGAGAAAAAATATATAGCCATCCAAAAACAATAACGAGGAGAAGAAAATAGAGAAAATCCCTAAAAAGTTAGAGAAAAAGGATTTTCATAGCTCTGTAGATTTAAAAAGAAAATATTCTTCAACGTCTGTACAAGCAAAACTGAATGATTTTGAGAAACCTGTGGAATTTGTAAAAACAAATAGCAACACATAATAAGAAAAGGGAACAAAAGAGAAAGAGTTATAGCCTCCAAAATACAGTGAGATGCCATAAATAAAAACAAAAGAATAAGGAGAAGGATGTTGATTTTGATCATGTGAAGGAAGAACTAAGGAATACGATTAGACCTAAAATTTTGAAATTTTGATCAATTGCCTTACAATAAATTGCACGAGGACATGCAATATCCTATATTTGGGGGATATGTTAGGTGTCAATTTTGATCTTTTCACCAGGCCCTTTCACCTCCATTTTTTCCTTACAAACCTTCACTTTTGCTTATGTCCATCCATTCTCATGGTATAATGTGCACAAACAAGGTATAAGATGTCTTTTGGAAAGAAACTCTTAATTTTTCCTTGTAAATTATAATTAAATCTATTTTACAATTTACTTCCTATAAATCAGCTATTACAAGAATTAATTGTATTTTTTGAATTATTACAAGAATTGGTAGTTGAGATAATTTCCCTCGGTCTTAAGGAGAAATTCCACTTGGAGTTGTTTCATAGAATCCTCAAGATGAAGAATTACCTATTTTTCCATAGTTTTAATATATGGAGCTTAGTGGTCAACACTCAGTCAACATCATCAACATTATAGGAAATTCATAGGCATTACCAGAAAACTTGCAAACTGTTCAGAAAATATGGGATTCGATTTTGAAAGCAAGGAGAAAAGATCACCTTGTTACAGGATCAAGGAACCAATCTATAAGATCAAGGAACAACCATAATGGAGATCTGAACTATTTTCCTATAATTCATTTTGAAAAAATAAACATAGTTTTTAGGCAGTGATATTCAAAGGTGATTTCTAGCACAACGAGGGTGAATCAACAAATTTCGTGACATGGGTTTTGTGTGGAATAGGGCCATTTAGGTAAATCGTTATTTATAATCCATAAAAGTTCATGACATGGGTTGTATGAGTGGTTCTTTAGAATAGAATTGCCCAGATTTTCCTGTAGTGGTCGATTTTCAAAATCACATGTAAAGGGTTGCGCCCAGCCAAGAAACAAAAGTTGTTTTCAAGATCCATAGATAAGGGCATAGAGATATAAATTGTGTTAGATGTAATTTCATATATATAAACAAGATGAGAAAATGAATGATAATTGTTGATTCAAAAGCAATGGGATGAATACAATGGAGTTATTCTTTTAAGTTGGCGTGTTAGGTATTTGTAAATAGTATGAAATTTCCTTAACAACATATTCCAGCAGCGCCCCCTGGTCTATGTTGTATTTATGTAAGTGATTTTAGCTAGCCTCTTTTCTTACATGCATGCTTTGTTTTGATTTAGTGTAGAATCAAAATTTATTTTAATTAGCTTGCAGGAAAATGTTACTTTGACTATGTGACCTATGATTGTTCCAGATCTAGGTGTTAAAGACAACAATGTGATTGATTGATCTTTCATCTTCCATTCCATACAAAAAATCTTCACACTAATATACTCGGGGTTAATTGAGCCTGTAATTCCTTTCTTTCTTTCTTTTCACTACATTTTTTAGAGTAATTTGTCTTTCATTTATCCTTTCAACTCACATCTTGAGGTAACCTTGTTTGGTCTTGAAGCTTGGTTAACTAAACATATTGTGTTTGCAAGTAGGAACACTTTAAAATTGAATGATTTACTTGTAATCCAAGTCCTTACCTTTGACAGTTAAAGTCTGAGTGTTCATGGCTGAAAGAACCATTTATGTTTGTGAGTTTGGCATTTTACTGCTTTGGTTTTAGTAGGAGTTTAGAGGCAATTTCAAGACTAGTTCTACACATATTGTGATTGTGTCTCATAAGTTTAATTACTCATATTGATGATTAAATTCTGAGGAATATATACCACTAGATCATCCCAACACTCCTCCATCAAGAATAAAATAAAAGAAAAAAAGTGGGATGAACATATTCAGAGTGTTGGCTATCCTTGAGCTCTTGAGTATGCCATTTTCCATTCTCTAGTTGTAGACCAGCCTTTGAAAGTCCATCCACTTCTCCATTTATTTCCCTATAGATGTCATAAAAAATGATTGAGTTAAAAAAAAAATTGAACACTTGAGTATCATAAGAATTGGCCTAGAAATGTAGTAATAAACAACAAGTAATAACAATTATGTGAAAAAACTCAATGAAAAAAATCATACCTTCTCTTTCCAAAAGAAATAAGTAGGAAATTTCAAAATTAGTTCTAAAATATACAGATCACAACTAAGATCAGAAGAGCCTTTCCTAATGTATAGTTGGAGAATATTCACCTTGTGTCATGTTCCTCGAATTTCTAATGTATTGGGATGAACACAATTTTTGCACATGATGCTCTTGTCTTGTCTTTTACCAACCCGGCTGAAGGAAATCATTAAAAAGTAATAAACCGTGTTTATAAAATGAAGAAACATACATAAACTATAAAATTATCACCCTTCTTCCATTGTGAATAAATTCGAAGTCTTCCTTAGGGATTGATTCCTCTTTGAATTCAAAGTGTCTTCTAACTTCAAATAAAGTCCAGTTTTCTTCCGTTGATAGTGTTTTGAAATGGGCACCATCCTTCAAAACATTAATGGATATATCAGAGGAGAATGGGTTCCATCATTTTTGTCTTGTTCTATTGGCATCCAAATCCATTCCATGTTATCCCTTATCTTCCTAAAACGTTTAAACTTAAAAGAGACATAAATAGTTTGTCTCAGTATTGAATATCCACAAGTTAAAGAGGTTGAAAAAATAGTTAGAAAGTGATGCAAAACTTTATGAAAAGGAAAGAAAAGGAAAAATCATAATTGTAAAACATTACCTAAAAAAAGTGTCTCTACACTCAACACATATTTTATTTTCTCTCCATTCACAAGATGTAATCTTGTATTCCATATAGAGTAAAATAAGTTACATAAAAACATGCCAGAAGATTTTGTGCAAGAATATGTCTTCTTAGTCACTTGAATTGAGTCCTCTTCCTTGAACACTTCAAAAAAAACAAAAAATGGTAAGTTCATACCAACATGATCACATGCACCTCCCTTCTCCTGCATACCAGATTGAATTTCAAGAACTAATTTTGAACGCATGTAATCAATTAATGTTGGATTAGAATTTGGTAAGCCAACTTCATGAAGTATGGTAACTTGGCTTCTTCAATTTGTCCTACCCTTTTACCACCTCGAAGAAAGTAATTGTACTTATAAAACCAAACCCCTTCTTCCCTCAATGATGTGGAATTCTTTCTCTCATAGAGTATCTCTCCTATTTGTGAATGAAAAACATGTAAAATACCAACAATACTATCCGTGGGTTTCCATTCTTGAAAATCAGAAATGCACAAACCTAGAAAAAAATTATATAAACCACATTAAGCATTCATTTAAGCTAGTAGGGCATTCATATTTTAATACTCGAATACGACATTGGAAAACATATTCAATGCTTATAAAATGACGAGCCCTTACAATTTAGTCCAATTTGAGGAAAATTCTCTTTGTTGGCAACACATTCTTTGAGGATGTCCCTCTGCTAATACACATGAGCTATGAGCACCTTCTCCACTTTTTCACCCTTATGTCTCCTCTTAAATGCCCTTACTACAAATTTCCAATGGGTTTTTAAATAATCTAGTATTATTTTCTTTGTGCAAATTCATTTCCTTGATGGATGCAAAGTAACCCAATATCCAATGGACACTCATAATTCAATCCAGTTATCCATTCCATCCTTTGTATTCTCAACTATAATAGTTTCCAACATTTTAGAAGATCTACGAGTGCCTATTTCGCTGCAAGAAAGATACAAAGGATCCATAGGAAAAAGTTAAAAAGAAATTCAATTCAACTACATTGCAGAGTAACTAAAATGGAATTCCTATATATATTGATGTTTAACCTATTTCTTCTTTTAAGCACTGGTAATGAAAATTTAGAGCATATTTCTATCCATGTTTAACGGTGTGTCCGATAGTATTATCCACACTGAATCAATTCTTTTAATAACACCGGTTCATTTCGTTAACAAATACACACTGCAACACTAAAATTTATAGCACACAAATTCATGGTGCCCTTTGTTAAACCAAAAGCACCGGTGCACCATGTATATTATAGCACCGAGATGCTATCGATTGGTGTATTGTATTACTAACACATCGTTAACAAGCCTTACAGAAGATGAACCACACTGTATATTTTTCAAAACATGTCATGGTGCATATGTTTAACATTTATGCACCAGTGCACCACATCTATTGACGCACCACCACGGATTGCAGCGATGCGCTTACTAAGCCACACCACTCTAATTGGTTATTACAAATTCACCCTTGTGTCATTGTTTTAAAACACCTATGCATTTGTTGGATTAATGGGCACCACTAAGATAAACTTCATTATCACAATTGAATCAGTGTGATGTGTTACTATTAATGCACTGGTACCATTGTGATAATGGAGCACCAAAATTTTGTAATGCAGTGTGTTGTAAAGGATAGAGCACCGGGAATGAGACGTCCAATGAAATGCCCCACTATGAAATTTTGGGAAATATATGTCTTAGTTTGTTTCTATATATAATATCAGTGCGTTGTCTTAAAATGGTTGCACCGCTATGTTAAATTTTATAAACCGTTATGTTAGCAGTTTTGTTAATTAAGTGAAGTGTACTGATGCTGGTAGAAGCCAATTGTGCGTCGGTTTCAGGGTGTTCCTAAGGACCCACAATTTTATTTCTATAATTTATCGTGATTCTCTTGCTTGAATGGTACTGGTGTGTACATATATATGTGATTCACTGGTGGCTATGCTCACTATAAATTTAACACAGTACGCATTGCATCAGAGTGAGCTGAGGCGTTTAGGTGCACTACATGAAATTGGAAAAAAAATGAAAAAAATGTCAAATTTCAAGCTAAATTTAAATTTTGATGGGATGAAAATGAAAATAGGAAGGTAATAAACAATTTACATAGTGTCTTATGTTCCAAGGAGGTATGGTATCACCATTGAGAATAAATTAAAATTTGTGGTAATTTCCAAAATTTGGAAATGTGTGGAATCTACCTATGGAGCTATCCACGTCGGGGTAGAGCACTGGAAATAAGGCGTCTTAGGAAGAATGGTGAGCACCGATGCTTTCTTGAGAGTTTGGAAGCATGGGATGCACTATAAAAATGAAAATGAGTTTGGTAATTATTTATTTATTTATCCTATAGTGTTGTGCTTGACGACAGTGAGGCACACTGATGTGTAATGTTCAAAAGCACCAATGCGATTTATTCAGTGCCTGTATTTTTTATTATAATGTATGGTGATGCATTTGAACATTGACTTACATGTGCCTTATGTTTCTTGTATGCCCCAATTCAATTGGTTAAATTGGTTGCTTCGCTACATTAAATTATATATCGTTGAGCTAGTGTTGTGGTTAATGAAGTGAAATGTATCGATGCGGGTACAAGAACATTGTGCATCGATTATGAGGAGTTCCAAAGGACACACCTCTTTGTATTTTTGTAATTTATTATGGTGATATTGATTGAATGACATTGGTGCATACATATATATGAGACACACCAAATAGGATGATCACTATGAATTTAATAAAGTATGCACCGCTTGAGGGTGAGTCGAAGCGTTTAGGCACACCGCGAGAATTGAAAAAAATGTCAAATTTCAATACAAATTCTAATTTTGATTGGATGAAAATGAAAATAGGAAGGTAATAAATAATTTACCTGGCCTCTTCTATCCTGAGGAGGCATGGTTGCATCATTGAGAGGAAACAACAATTTTTGGTAATTTCCAAAATTTGGAAATTGGTGGAATCCACCAATGGAGCTATCCAAGTCGGTGTAAAGCACCGAAAACAAGGCGTCTTAGGAAGAAAGGTGAGAATCTATGATTTTTTGAGAGTTTGGAAGCGCAATATGCACTATAAAAATGAAAATTGGTTTGGTAATTTTTTTTTTACCCAACCCTGGTGCACCTGATGACCATTAGGCAATGTTAGGGAGTGTTAATTTACAAAGTCAAAAAAGTGGTTTTGTTGAGTCAGTATTGTGGTCATGTATTAATTTCTCAAAAATATTGTGTCAAAGTCCTAAAATAAATGTCCCATGACAATATTTTTGAAGTCATTCACTTATGAGTCATGTTAGTCTAAATTGAGTCATGTCTAGAAGGTTAGAGTGTCATTCTAGTTCTTAGTGGTCAGTCTTGTCCCAAGGTCAATTCAGTTGGTTACATGATATCATGTCATCATTAGAGAGGGTGAGTTTTAAATCATTGCACAATGTCATAATAAGGTCATATGAGTAGGTTTACATGTGTACCAAAAGTTTCATAGCTTTCCCAATCCAGTTTGGTACCTTTTCAAAAGTGTAACCAATCAGTTTCAAATGCACTCCAAAATATCCTATCTTTCTACAATGACCAAGACATCATGTCAAATCACTTTAAATATTTCTATAACAGTCAGGAAATCATGGGAATGAGATCATGAAAGTTGGTACAGTTGTTATAAATAAAGTTTTATAAGTCATGAGGATTCTCTTTTGAATTATTGAATTTCTAATTTAGCTGTGAAACTGTGATGTTGTCGCAAAACCTCTCAGAGTTTCTTGCAAAATTTCTTGTCTGCTGCGAAATTGTTGAATCAACTCAACATGTTGTTAAGTTCCTAAAGTATTTCTCTATCTTTTGACACTCTTGAAACTTTGTTTGCTACTGCATTTCCCTCAGGTGATAATACCCTAATTTTCTGTCAAAGTTGTGCTCTCTTAGTCACTGCAAAAACCCTGCTGCTAAAACATTGTAACCCTATCTTCCAACTAAACCACAATACACAAGGTTTTTCCCTACTTTCTTTCTAAGATTTGATATCTTTTACACCCATCACCATCGTATAAATATTCACAAATAGTCATGGAGCAAAACAAGGATAAGAAGAAGGTACACAATGGAGGTGACATAGTAAGATTCAAACCTCAAGGTTTGCAGTTGCTAGACTCAAATTCTGTTTTCAGAGAATCCTTCCAGGAAGTAGGATGCCTTGCATTTTGTGAAAATCTACAAGGAGGACACATGGAGGTAGCAAAGAAATTTTCCCTAAATTTTGAAGGGACCAAGACAAAGGTTGGATCAGTGGAAATTCAAGTCATTGAACAAAAAATTGCCTCAACAACAATGATACCCATGCAAGGTGAGAGATGGTTCAATGGAACACCTTTGGATGCCTCCTATTGTAATGACTATTTTAAAGTAGAATTTCAAAATGATAAACTTCGAAAGGGAGTTCCTAGGATTTACATGCTTGAACACCATGATAAGTTGTTGAGGGTAATACAAACATATTTCACATGTGAAGGGTGTTTCAACAAGGTATACTTGTATCATATCAGATTGCTCATGCACTTTACAAGTAAGAAAACCGTAAACCTCCCTTATTATCTTTCTAGGATCTTGGGGAAAATGGTTGATAAAGTAGAAGCTAAATCAAATCAATTTTATCTCGGTATTTTTCACTTCAGTCTCATTAAATTGTTGGTCCTTGAAGAACTTAAGAAAGAAAAAGGGAATGGAATTCGTTTTTGGCTGCATCAGGGTTTTGTGTTGAAACTATTAATTCCCACCATACAAAGGTATTACTCCTTCTACAAGTACTAAAGCAGCCTCTAGAAGTTTGAAAAGGAAAAAATTAGATAGCAAAGAGCACTCCATTGTGATCCAAACTCCTGTGACTACAACCAAGATTTCTCTTAGAAAGGAATCCATAAAAAAATCGTAAAAGGCCATTTCAGGGTGTTGAAACAATTGTAGATATTGAGAAGACCCCTAATAGTAGAAGAAGCAATATAAAAGGTAAAAAAATCATTTTTCCTCCCGAAGAAGTAAAAGTGACAAAACCCAGGAAACCATTCACTAGGTCTGCAACACATAAACAAAATCATGTAGAGGAAGATCTAGTTGATGAAGATCTTGTAGATGAAATTCCTACATATGAAACATTTCCATGTCTTGAGGTTAAATATGTTCTAGAAGATAAACCTCCATTAGGAAATAAAGTAAGGTTTAGTCTAGAAATATTTAACAAAGAAAAACTTTGCAGGCCTGTTACTAGGTCGTCAACAAGAAAGCAGATCCAAGTTGAGGAAACAAAATCCGAGACACGTATTCATTTTGATGATGAGGAAGTAGTTGATTTTCAATGTAATCTAGAAAAAGAAGACATGACAACCAAAATATTAAAGAAATAGTTGAAGGAGGCTCGGGCTGAAATTGTAAAATAAAGGGAAGAAAATAGGCATATGAAAAGGAGGATAACTGAACATTTGGACCTATGTGAAGAAGCTTTGGAAAATGGTAAGAAAATGGTCAATAGGTCTCTACCTCTACACAAACAAGTGAAGAATATGTACAAGGAGAATAAGGTATTAAGGATAAAGGACATAATGATAAAGGAACAAATGGAAAAAATAAACCTGTACTTGTTGGCCCAAGCTGCAATGTAATAACATGATAACACTCAAGATAACTCATGTGTTTTTTGTTTTGTGAAGTTATATATGGTTTTGGATCCAGTTTGAAGAATTTTACAACATCACCAAATGAAAAACAAATATTTTGCAGCACTCTCGCTGCAAAACTGCTAAAACAGAGATTTCCCAGTAAAATGTTCAGTTTGTTGTGAAATCACTAGTCAACATGTAAACGAGTATTTTTATCTTCCAAATGGAGTGAGTTCAGCATGTCAACATCATATTTGGATAATGAAACCTTTTTTCCATCGAATGTATGCAAAAAAAATGTATTAGGGTGTATAAGTTAGCGGGAAACTGAAACCCTAGTTTGTGGGAACCCGTGGAAATTTAGTTGGGAATTTGTTAAGAAATTAGTTTATCAGTTGTAACTTATTTTTGGGTAAGAAACCCTAACTATTTCGACTTCATGAGATAAATATGGAGTGTAATGCTATTTATTGTAATTAAAAATACAATAGAAGGGTTCGAGAGTTGAGTAAGAACACTGTTGGTTTTTGTAATATTTTATGAATATTAATGTAAGGTTGGAAGACAAGTGCTTGAAGCGTTTTCTTAGATATTATTGTGTTTAGTTGTTGTAGTTTGTGCTAATAGTGTATGCTATCTCTTTATTTGTTTCCATTAAATGTATTCTTCTATGTTGGAATAAGAAAGTGTTGATGCAAAAATCATTTTCATATGCTATGTGTCTATATTATTTCAAATATTCATTTTCAGACTGATACGTTTATGCAAAATGCATCTAAGATGGGTGCTTTGTGTGACTTTGAATGTTTTCTTTTTCAATTATCCATCTATTAATATTTTATGTCTAGTAATAGTTGGTTGTTTGGCCTCTGATATTAAATTTTTTTTGCCAAGGTCTGGAAACCTTGATTTGATCTCCCTTATGACTCCTTTCCCAATAGATATTCCTCTCAATCCTACTAACCATTTCATACTCTTTTATTCTCATAGAATCTAGCCATTGTACTGATTGAAAAACTGATAGGAGAGAGCCCTCTCTAGATTGGCAGAAGGATATCTTCCAATATGAAAGTAGGTTTTTGGTTATCTCTGATATTTTATGTTGCAGCCAAGAAAATTGCAGAGTGATAATAGGTACAATGGTGCGTAATGTTCAATGACACTGGTGTGATTTATTCAGTGCATGTATTTTTATTATAAAATATGGTAGTGCTTTTAAACATTGACACATCGATGCTTTATTGTTCATGTATGCATCGATTCATATATACCTTAAAGGTGCATTGAACCAAAAACGTCCACAAAAACCTCTGGTCGCCTACCTCCACTAACAACCTCCGCTATAAACAACTAAGGTATAATTTTATCGAGGAGGTTCCATAAAAACCTATGCAAGAAGGTGTTCTCCTTGTAGTGTTGTTGTCATAGGTACGGTAGTTGAGAACCACCCCATGAAACACTTCATAATGATAGTAGTCCAACCTTCCTCTTTGCATAAAAATGGCTCCCATGGCATACCCACTTGCATCTGCCTCCACTTCGAAGGAATTCTACAAGTTTGGTAATGCAAGCACTGGTTCTTGAATGTTATTTCTCTTCATATCATAAAAATAATTTTCTAATTATTCCCCCACTGGAAAATCTTACCATTGGTTGTTATGGCATGGAGTGGTGCAGTTATCGCTGAAAATGATTCTATGAAATTCCGCAAGTATTGTTCTACCCCCAAAAAACTCCTAAATTCAGTGAAATTTGTAGGAACTGGTCATTTCATGATGGCCTCCATATTTGTGGGATGTATATTGAGCTCCCATCCACTGATCACATACCCCAAGTACACCAATCACTAATGAGAAAGCCTTCATTTCTTGGGATTGGGCAGTAGTTGGTTCTTTTCCATAGTCTCTAACACCTACATAAAATGTGACACGTGCTCCTTCTTGGTAGCACTATAAACCAATATATCATCCAAATAAATAATAACAAATGAATCTAGATAAGGGCATAAAATATCATTCATTAGTATCATAAATGTAGTTAGTGCATTTCATAAACCGAATGGCATAACCAACCACTCATACAAACATTGCCTTGTCTTGAAGGAAGTATTACAAGTATATTCTTCTTTGACTCATACCCGGTGATATCCTGATTTCAAATCTAGTTAAGTGAAGTATTTGGCATGCTTTAGTTGGTCCAATAGATCATCAATCCTTGGTAGAGGGTACAAATTCTTCACTTTGATCTTGTTCAATGCCCTGTAATTGATATACATTCTCCGAGTCCCATCCGTCTTGGGCACAATTATGATGGGTAACCCATAAGGTGAGGTACTTGGTTGAATCACACCCTGCTCCAACAACTTCTACAACTTCTTCTTTACTTCATTTTATTCTAGAACAAAATTTCTATACAACCCAATATTCGGCAAGGGGGAGTCTGGAAATAATTGGATTTCATGCTCCACTTCCCTCTTATTTGGTAGCCCTTTAGGCTCCTAAAAAAATCTTTTGTATGTTTGTAGAAACTCCTCCAAATGTTGTTTATGTTCTTTAGCACACCCTTCCAGATATATCTTCACTCTCATTGACTCATCATCAAATTGATTTTCTCGTATGAACAACAACACACATTTCTTACTAGAACTAATAAACTTCTTGGCTTGGTTGGCACTTTCCAGTGAGATATTTGACTTGCCTTTATGCACATTGATGATGTAGGACTTCCCATCCTTGATCATTTGGTACTATTTGGCTCTTTTCATGAATATCACATCCCTCATATACATGTAAGGGCTTCCAAACACTACTCCACATGCATCAAGGGGTACTACACCCAATTACACTTCATAACAAAAATATACACTTATAGAAAATTTGATCTTACACTCTGTGTTTTGTTACCTTTATATTTGCATCCTTGTTTACCCAACCCAATGGATAGGGGCTAGGATGATCATGAACCTCCAATCCAAGCTTCCTGGCCAAATACGCTACTATGATATTAGCTTGTGAACCAAAGTTGAACAAAGAATCTATCTTGGTCTTCTTTACCTGAATCTTGATGTGGAAGAGCTTAGGCATCTCCTTCTCTTCATGGTGATGAAGGCTACTAAGATTCACCTCATTCTGCATAGATTTATATAAAATATTTCCATCCAAGCTAATTTCAACCCGATTTCTTGAATCTATATCTAAAAGGTTATTTTGCTTTCCTTCCTTCTTGTGGTTCTCCAAGTTTATCTCTAGATGTAGTTTCCAACATTTTTCCTCAATTTGGCCATCAATGTGGCAATCATTGCAATGGTTCCTGGGATCTTTGCAATGATGTGTAGTGGTTTTTGTCTTCTTATATTCCCCCCCTTTTCACTTCTTCTTCCCCTCCTTGGAAGGTTCTAGGTGTTCTTTCTACTTCGAACCACTTGGCTACACATTCTCTTGGCTTATGTTTTCCAGGTATTGTGCCTATACACATACCTCATCCATTGTCCTTGGCTTGAAGAGAATCACCTATTTTTTGTATATGACTGTGTAAAACCCCCCAGATACTTGAGAAATACATCTGGGTTCTGAGGAGAGATACCCAACATGATGGTCATTTTTCTAAACTGAGTGGTGTACTCTTGTACACTCTTCCCTTGCCTCTACTTGAAGTAGTGCCATTAGATCCATTGGTCCTCTACATATCTGGTAAGGTAGAATTGGGACTTGATGAGGGTTTTGAAGTCCTCCCAACTAGTTACTAGAAGATCACCCTCCAACGTAAGTGTTTCTGTGTGTCTTTCCCACTAGGGTAAATCATGGACCTCTAACTTCAATCTAGCAAATGAAATTTTCATCCCTTCATCTATATGGTGAACACTAAAATAAACTTCTAGTTGTTGCAACCAATGATTTAGTTTTGATGCATCAATCTCACCTTGGTATGGCTTTGTGTCCACTTTCACTTCCATATTGAATACAGACTATGAAGGGTTAATGAAACTTGAACTCGACTGCTCTTTCTCAGATTCTTTCCACAACTCTTTTCTTGAGTCTTCCCAATCTACCGATTTCCCCTCTGATCCAATATTCGAATTAGAGCCTCCATCATCTCCAAACAGTCCAATATTGCTTTCTAGAGCTAACATGCGAAGTGTCATATTGTGAATGATGTCAAAAACTTGTGCTTCCAACCGCTCAAATCTCTCTTTTGTTAGATCTCAAGGGTTATTATGAACAGACTCATCCACCATGGCTAGGGTTTCTGCAACTTCTCTATAAGTTGATTCCTGGATCATGCAACTTTCCACAAATACCCAAAATAAAAACATGCTCTGATACCAATATGATCTTTAAACTACCATGGATATTCCACTGGAACAGTTCATCACAACAAATCTAATAAATAAATATGAAATCTACCTATGAAGGTTAAATTCCTTTATATTTCCAGAATATTTAGTTATTTATTTTCTTCCTATGCATGAAATAGATAAAATGAGGAAAATAGAGAATAGTAAAATAACATCACACAACATCCACAAAATTACACAAATATTTTCTCTGGGAAACCCTTGCGGTAGAAAACCCAGTTAGAAGGTGAGGTTGCTCTGCTCTCTTTTCTCTAGTATGGAAATAATTCAAGTACAAAGGAGAAGGCACTCTCTATGGATTTATCTAAGACCTATGGCATGTTAGGCCACTACATAACATTAACCCCCTTTGTTATGATCTCTAACTTCCCACTCCTAGTTTCTATGCTAAACTACGGAACAAAATACAATAGTATAGAATGGAACCCCTTCTCCTCCTAGTGGCCCAATATTTAACATAGCCCGATAGCCATATAGGGGTAGGATTTTGACTTCCTCAACCCTCAATTGTAGTAGGGTTTTGAAACTTATAGAATCTTCTTGAAATTACATATGTGGCTAACCCCATATGCATGAGTAACAAGAGTTGATGTGGCATTCTCTCGTACCATGGTGGTCAACACGATAGATCAACTTGCAAGAGGCATAATTTTTTCATAGGAACTTTGATTGACGTACAATCTACACTGTTGGAAAAGTATAGGAGTGTAGAATATCGTTAAGGGGGTTTGCACAAGTTATGGACACCAGAACCACAAAAAACACCATTTAATGCCTCAAAATGGCTCTGAAAGGTTTGAGACCCCAATTTTACTAACTAGGACTTGCCACTAAAATGACCCTACAAGTTGATTCCTCCATTTTTTACACTTTGAAAGAATCAATATAGATGAAAAATAATTTAATTATCCAATCTAGATCAAAATGTGTCTTTCCACTTCCCTCTACCTCGATCAATCTGTGCTTAGAATCAAACTTGAAAGCACACCACAATACTAGTTCTCTAAAATCAAATACTTCAGGATGCACCTGAATTATCCCAAGAGAGCTCAAAATACCACTTGTACGCTACAAACCACTAGAACTCCCTGCTTTCATGGGCTAGAGAGTTCACTGTATCACAACAAACTGGTTCCCTCCTTTTCTTTCTTACCATCTCTTTCACTTATAGTGTACTTAGATATATGTGAGGATTACGCATATAAATTAGATTTACGATCCAATAGGTACCCATGTAATCATTAATTAACAATCAATCCTAGTTGTTCATACTTACCTCATTGTACATTTGGTGCATGCCATTCATTAATGGTAACTATCATTTTCATGCAAAATACTTGGAGGGAATGTGCTAAAAATAAGGCTTATTAATTAAAAAAAAACTGTCCTTATCGTGTGAAAGAGGCATCAAAGATGTGACATAATTACCTTGAAAATATAAAACGTTCTCCATGCAGAATGCAGGATGCAAAGGGCATGCAGGTGTAAGAAGATATGCCTAGCACTATTTCTTTGAATCAACATTAAAGGGAGTTGGGAAAATAAACTAAGTCCAAAAATCACCTATGTGTAATGCGAGGATAAACAATGTGGGAGGCAGAGCAAGGGAGGATGGAAACCATGAATGGGTAAGATTTGTGGTAATTTTTATCTATAAGGTAACATATCCATTATAATAACAGAAAAAATAGAAATACTGTAGAGAATAACAAGGGAACAACACAATATATGAAACAATATCACCAAAACAATATCTTTATTGATAGGAAACAATGTTCACTTGCCTCTTTGAGGGGTCAACCTCCCGTGGAGAAACACTCTATTACAATTATTGTCAAGACAAAGACTTCTCGTGCCCTTGACTCCTATTTATACTAAATCTATCTACCAAAAGAACAATCTATAGGAAGATCTTCTAGAAGAGGAAGCTTCTATTAGGTCTTCTTACATTTGACTTATTCTTATTACTAGTCCTTATTAATATTGGCCTTTATTACATGGAAAATATATTATTCTACCTATGTGAGGGGTTAGGGAGCTTAGGTCCCTAACATACCCTCCCCCTTAAAAACCATCTTTTTCCTCAAGTCTTGAGATGAGGAAATTGCTACAGAATGGTAGTTGGCTCTCATGTGGCATATGTTGGAGTTGTATCTTTCCAATGTACTAACACTTCGTTGATGGTGCGTTGATGGAGACAATGCTCACGCTGGTCCAAGAATGTTGTTGGCTGCAACCAAATGGAACCTTATTCATCCAACTTGGGAAGACTGTTTTGAGTTTGGCACTTAGTTCCAATCACCTTCTTTAAGTAGGAGACATGAAAAACAAGATGGAGCTTAGAATGATTGGGCAAAGCTAACTAATAGGCCACATGTTCCACTTTCTTAAGAAATGTATAAGGACCATAAAATTTGGGTGCTAGTTTCTAACAATGGTTAGCCTTGAGTAAAGTATGCTTATAAGGTTGCAATCGAAGAAACACTTATCCCCCCTCAACAAATTGACATTCTGAGTGACCTTGATCTGCTTGTTGGTTCATGTGATTCTAAGCTATGACCAAATTCTCTTTGAGGGTACGAAGAATAGTCTATCGAACTGTAATATTTTGGTCAATTGCCTAGACCTTTGAAACACCAGGCATGTATGAGAGAACTAAAGGATTTTTTTTTCCATATACTTCTTCAAAAGGAGTCATGCGAGGAGTTTTATGGTAAGAAGTGTTGTACCACCATTCAACTAGGGGTAACCATTGAGCCCACTGATTTTTCCTCTCAGATGAAAAACACCTCAAATATGTTTCTAAAAACTTGTTGAAAACTTCAGTTTGACCATCAGTCTAGGGATGATAGGTTGTGCTAAGATGCAATTAGGTGCCTTGTAGCCTGAACAATTCTTTCCAAATTTGTTTGGTGAAAGTAGGATCTCGGTCAGAGACAATGGAATGAGGCATGTCATGAATGTTGAAGATATGATCGATGAAACATTGAACCACTGTGGATGCAATGAATGGGTGTTGAAGAGAAAATAAATGAGCATGTTTGGAAAGATGATCAACCACCACCATGATGATGGATTTATTGCTCGATTTAGGTAAGCCAACAATGAAATCCATATAAATATCCCTCCAAATAGCGGGTGGAATTAGAAGCAGTTGTAGTGTGCCCAAGGATTTGACCATTTCTCCCTTGTTTTGTTGAAAGACATCACATTCCACCACAAAGGTGTGGATGTCCTTCTTCATACCATCCCAAAAAAAGGAACGTTTGACCCTATCATAGGTTTTGGTAAACCCAGAATGCCCAACTGTGGGTGTAGCATGAAGCTCGAAAATCACCATGGATTTAAGTTGCGATTGTTTTCTTAAATAGAGAAGGCCTTTGTAGTGAATATCTTCATTGTGCCAAGAGTACTTTGGAGAAACTATAGAATTGTATTTCAATTGTTGGATCAGATACAACAGTTTGGGATCTTGCAGCCATTCCTAGTGAACAACTTGGAGCCAATTTGGTACAATGAAGGATAGAGAAGAGATGGACCCTTCATATTCATATTTCCTTGAAAGAGAATCTAAAACCACATTGTATTTTCCTTTCTTGTAAATGATATCATAATCATATACAAATAGCTTGGTCACCCATTTTTGTTGCTCCAGGGATGAAATTCATTGCTCCAGAAAATACTTGAGGCTCTGATGATCTGTCTTAATTTGGAAGTGTTATCCTAATAGATAAGGGTGATAGAGATCCATAGCTTGCAAAATGGACATCATTTCATTTCCATAGATTGATTAGCCCAAATGGAGCTCCGACAATTTTTTGCCAGTGAAGGCAAAAGGTCAACCATCTTGCATAAGGATGACACCAAATCCTTTCCAGGACAAAGGTCTTTCTGAAGTCAGGAAGAGCCAGGAAACGAGCAGTGCACATAACCTCCTTCAAGGCTTGGAAGGAGTTATCAGTTGTTAGATTCAAAATGAAATCATTATTTTTAAGGAGAGTAGTGAGAGGAACTACAATTTTTTCGTAATTCTTAACAAACTTGCAATAAAAGCCTGTTAAACCAAGAAACCCACGCAAGATCTTGAGATTCTTGGAATGAGGCCAATCATTCATAGCTTCATTTTTCTTAGGACCCACCCTGACACCATCCTTGCCAATAATACAACCCAAGTACTCCACTTCTGAGGCTCCAAAAACACATTTAGATTTTTTGAGGAAAAGTTTGCACTGAGAGAGTAGATGAAGAAATTGATCCACATGGGAAAGATGGGTTGTCGATGTTTTACTATAGATGAGAATATCATCAAACAAAACTAAGACAAAATGATGGATAAAAGGAAGAAAGACATGATTCATGAGGCATTGGAAAGTGGAGGGAGCATTACACAAGCCAAAGGGCATGACCAAGAACTCATAGTGTCCCGTATGAGTTTGAAAATCAGCCTTAGGAATATATGCCTCTTTCATATGTATCTTGCGGTATCCAGAATGGAGATAAAGTTTAGTAAAGAATTGGGAACCGCTTAATTCATCCAAGAGATTATCAATGACGGGGATGGGAAATTTTTCTTTGATGGTGAGTTTGTTGAGGGTGTGAAAGTTAGGACACATGTGCCAAGAGCCTTCTTTCTTAAGTACCATGACCATAGGATAAGAGTAGGGGATGGTACTAGGACGAATAACACCTGTGACAAGAAATTCTTGAACACTTTTCTCAATTTTATTTTTCCGTGTAAAGGGACGACGATAAGGGAGAATATTGGGAGGAAGGGTGTCGGGTACTAGGGGAATGGAACAATCATGAACACCATGAGAAGGGGGAAGTCCCTGAGGAGTGGAAAAAACAACTTGATGTTTGGAGATGATGTCTTGGAGGTCAGGTTGCACAAAGGGTGTCTCAATGGCATGAATGGAATGGAGTTGTGCAATAATTCTAGAATGACATTTCTTGAGGAGATTTTCCATGCGATGGGAACTAATGATTTCAAGGGAGCTGGCGGTGATGCCTTGAAACTTATACTATTGTCCCTCCTCATTGAATTGCATGGTTAATTCCTTAAAATCCATGAGGATTGGACCAAGAGTCCGTAACCATTCTACACCAAGAACAATGTTAAAACCACCCATGTCGATAGCAAACATATGAGATTTCATGTGGTACTGACCAATTTGGAGGTGAACATTTTTACAATTCCCCCCACATTTCATGGAACCTCCATTCGCAATCATGATTTGAAATTTTTTGATTGCACGGATATAGTAATTAGTTTATTGGGCAATGCAGTGATGAATAAAATTATGGGTGTTGCCATTGTCAATGAGGATGATGACCTTCTGATGTTTAATGTAACTAATTAGCTTGAGGGTTTGGGGAGTAGAGAAGCTAGTGAGAGCATTCAGTGAAATGCATGGTTCAACTTCTGGAGGGTTCGAGGGAGGAGTATTATTAATTGGATCTGGTAACTCGACCACAGGGGAGGCCTCAACCTCTTCTTCCAAAACATCCTCAGAGATGGCCATAAAAATATTTTGTTCCTTACACTTGTGACTCAGAAAGTATTTATCATCCAAATTATAACAAATTCCCTTGAGTTTGCATTCAACCATTTATGCCCGGGTCAATTTCTGGATCTTCAGTGGAGTGGAAGGAGGGGCTAGAGTGGTGGGTTTAGGGTGGGGAAGGGAGGATGATTTTATGGTTTGAGAAGAGACAACCTGTTGTGATTCCTTAGCTCTTTTAGTAGATTCCACCCAAATTTGAGGGTGAGCCATGAGGACATGGGCACGAATCTCATCCTTGAGGCCATTGATAAAGAATTCCCAGAAAAAAGAGTCAGACATGCCCTTCGTGAGGAAATCCAAGCGCTCAAAAACAACTATAAATTCTTCCACTGTGCTAGATTGTTTCAACTTGGTCAAATGACCTAAATGGTGTGTGTTAGTGTCAAAGTGTTCATAAATATCTACAACAAATTATGTCCAAGCCACATACTCTTGGCATGCATTTTTTCTCCATTGCCACCATTGCCAACTTTTCGGATCTAGATGGAGAAAACCATACATGAGTTTGCCCAAGTCATCAATAATATCGTACAAAGAGAAATAATGTTCCATTTGAGTGACCCAACCTATGGGATATGAGCCATCAAATTGTTTCACCTCCGTGCGAGGGGGACTCAGGTCCCGCTAAAAGTGGTTGGAAGGAAAATAGGTGGATTGGGAGGATTCAAGACCTTTAGGGTTTTAAGGTGTGGAAGAAGAGAAGGGATCTGGGGTGGGCTTAAACAAGGTAGTCAAATTGTTCACTATGTCCTGGCATTGCTGACACATGGCAGTCAATTGTGTGATGGATGTGGGAAGTGATTTGAGCAGAGTAAGCTGGGAGTTGAGGTTACCAATACTAGAAGTAATGGAAGAAATACAATTCGGGTTTGGTCATTAGATTTTTCCAAGGTAGTGAGGTGTTGTTCCCAATCTTGGTTGCGAGTGTGGGCCATGGGGATGGGACATGGGGAAACTGGACCACACATAAAGGGGTTACTGGTGAATGGTACCACTACGATCAATGCAAAGAGAGGAAGTAAATGGGATAGGTGCCAAATATGGGTGTCGATAAGGGGTTGGGTCCAAAGGACAAAAAATGTTAAAAAATGATAGGTATGACTGTGATCAGAGCGAAGAGAGGAATCCAATGGAATAGGTCAAAATTAGTGGTGCATGCAGGATCGTGACTTTTTTTTTACTCCTGCAGAGTTATAATCTGATCTGAGTTTGTCCAAGTCATCAATAGTATCATACAAAGAGAAATAATGTTCCATTTGAGTGACCTATCTTATGGGATATGAGCCATCAAATTTTTTCACCTCCATGCGAGGGAGGCTCAGGTCCCGCTAAAAGTGGTTGGAAGGAAAATAGGTGGATTGGGAGGATTCAAGACCTTCAGGGTTATAAGCTGTGGAAGAAGAGAAGGGATCTGGGGTGGGCTTAAACAAGGCAGTCAAATTGTTCACTATGTCCTGACATTGCTAACACATGGCAGTCAATTGAGTGATGGATGTGGGAAGTGATTTGAGCGGAGTAAGCTGGGAGTTGAGGTTACCAATACTGGAAGTAATGGAAGAAATATCAATTTGGGTTTGGTCATTAGCTTTTTCCAAGGTAGTGAGGCGTTGTTCCCAATCTTGGTTGCGAGTGTGGGCCATGGGGATGGGACATGGGGAAAATGGACCACACATAAAGGGGTTACTAGTGAATGGTACCACTACGATCAATGCAAAGAGAGGAAGTAAATGGGATATGTTCCAAATAGGGGTGTCGAGAAGGGGTTGGGTCCACAAGACAAAAAATGCTAAAAAATGATAGGTATGACTGTGATCAGTTCGAAGAGAGGAATCCAATGGAATAGGTCTCAAATAGTGGTGCATGCAGGATCATGACTTTTATTTTTACTCCCGCGGAGTTATACTCTGATATGAGTTTTTCCAAGTCATCAATAATATCGTACAAAGAGAAATAATGTTCCATTTGAGTGACCCAGCCTATGGGATATGAGCCATCAAATTTTTTCACCTCCATGCGAGGGGGACTCAGGTCCCGCTAAAAGTGGTTGGAAGGAAAATAGGTGGATTGGGAGGATTCAAGACCTTCAGGGTTATAAGGTGTGGAAGAAGAGAAGGGATCTGGGGTGGGCTTAAACAAGGCAGTCAAATTGTTCACGATGTCATGGCATTGCTGACACATGGCAGTCAATTGAGTGATGGATGTGGGAAGTGATTTGAGCGGAGTAAGATGGGAGTTGAGGTTACCAATACTGGAAGTAATGGAAGAAATATCAATTCGGGTTTGGTCATTAGATTTTTCCAAGGTAGTGAGGCGTTGTTCCCAATCTTGGTTGTGAGTGTGGGCCATGGGGAAAATGGACCACACATAAAGGGGTTACTAGTGAATGGTACCACTACGATCAATGCAAAGAGAGGAAGTAAATGGGATAGGTGCCAAATAGGGGTGTCGAGAAGGGGTTGGGTCCATAGGAAAAAAAATGCTAAAAAATGATAGGTATGACTGTGATCAGGGCGAAGAGAGGAATCCAATGGAATAGGTCTCAAATAGTGGTGCATGCAAGATTGTGACTTTTTTTTTTACTCCCGAGGAGTTATACTCTGATCTGAATAATACTGCAGTGATGAAATGGCCAAATTATTAACAGGAAGAAATGTGTAGGATTTTGCAACATGAATGCAAGAGGCAAGGTTGCACGGCAGTAGATCTTGTCTTCTCTATTTCTTCTCTGTTTCCGTCCCAACGGTTAGGATGTTTAGGGTTTCTACAGACAAGGGTTTTCCTTGTGCTATAACTCTCTGAGATACGTGCAGGGTCCAACAGTAGTACTCGACCCAATATCTCAGGGAACCAACTAAGGAGGCTATACCATTCCCTTAGTTGTACTACCCGACTATCCAAGTATTAGAGAGTATCTTCCCCAGTGTTGTTCTCGGTGGCACTATAGTAGTGAGGAGACCGATTGGTTTATCTACGGAGGGATTTAGGATATCTAGGCCAATCTGTATACAAGTGTTGTATGATGTGCTACCAACATGGGTTACAAGGGTTGCCAGGAATATGTGCTTAACTACCACTTGTATTTCTTGCGTGTATGCTTCCCTGACTACATATTTATGCGTTGAACAACATATCTTTGTAGCTTTAAGATGTTGGAATACATCTCTACCCTGAAAAAAATAACCCACAAGTTTTTTCAAAGGAAAGTTCTCTCATACCACTTGTAAGGTACCAGATCTATTATAATAATAGAAAAAATAGAAATATTGCATAGAATAACAACAGAACAACACAGTATATGAAACCACAACACCAAAATAATATCTTTGTTGATAGGAAACAATGTTCACTTGCCTCTTCGAGGGGGCAACCTCTAATAGAGAAACACTCTATTACAATGATTCTCAAGACAAAGATTTCTCATACCCTTGACTCCTATCTATACTAAATATGTCTCCCAAAAGAACAATATAGGGGAAGATCTTCTAGAAGCAAAAGCTTCTATTAGGTCTTTTTACATTTGACTTATTCTTCCTTATTACTAGGCGTTATTAATATTGATCTTTATTACATGAAAAATATATTATTCTACCTACG
This sequence comes from Picea sitchensis, assembly GCA_010110895.2. Taxonomy (NCBI): domain Eukaryota; kingdom Viridiplantae; phylum Streptophyta; class Pinopsida; order Pinales; family Pinaceae; genus Picea; species Picea sitchensis. The sequence continues at coordinate 241,822 of SNQJ01S0013604.1, forward strand.
TGAGGGATTAGGGAGGTTAGGTCCCTAACATTCCCAACCTTCGCATTACAATGCTTTTATGAGATAGGAGATAAAAAAAACACAACATTAGTATGGGAAAAGAAAGTTCCTCTTACTTTCACATAAATGGGGTATTTTTAACCAATAAGTCAAGAAAAGATAAAGTTTGTAAAAAAGAAAAAGAAAAGATAAAGTTTGTGAAAGAAAATAAAAATAATGACACTATAAGTTTTTTTTCTTGATAAATAAATATACTAATGCTTTTGTACTTTTAGGAATAATTTTCTTTTAAAAGGGAATTATTCCTCTATCTTAAACAGATACTTTTATATATATATATATATATATATATATATATATATATATATAAAAGTATCCTACCCATTTTAAGATAGAGGAATAATTCCCTTTTAAAAGAAAATTATTCCTAAAAGTACAAAAGCATTAGTATATTTATTCCTCTATCTTAAATGGGTAGGATACTTTATATATATATATATATATATATATATATATATAAAAGTCTTAGTTAAGATGTATTTAGTTTTTTACTTTCTCAAAACATTTTACATAAAAGATAGATATTATAATAATGGAAGGTCCTCAAACACATTTGAGATCATCACCACGTGAGTCCTTAGAAACGACAATGAGGGCGCTCGAGATTTTTTGTTTTTTTAATATTATTAAGAAATATTTTAAAAACTATATAAGATATATTTTTTTATATAAGAAAATAATTATTTTAAAAGATTTATTTTAATTTAGGATTTATAATGTGTTGAGAGATTAAACCTTTTAAAATTGTAAATTTATTTTTAAGTTTTTTTTATCTAAAAAAGATTTATTTTAATGGATTTGATTCCTTTTGGTTGATGATATATCAAATGTTAAGATATATTTACACTAGTTTTTTTTATATGTGTGTACTATGTATTATATTCATGTTGAGCATGGAAGGAATTACACATCTTTCTCATATTGAATTATAGAACGTGTCTTTCGACACAATAAGAAAATTTTCAGTTTCAATTGCTTTACACATAATATATATAAAGTTGATATTGGAATATTTTATTTATGGTTAACATTGAAATAATATTTTTTGTTATTTTTTTAAAATGTCATATGTCAACTCCATGATAAGTATTGAAGAATTACACATCTCCCTCATGTTCAATAAAAAGTTTTTTTTTTTCAATAATTGTGTGTGTGGACACGTTTGTGCACCATATGTCAACTCTATATTGAGCATGGAAGGAATTACACATCTCGTTCACACTGAGCTACATACCATTGAAATGTTTTAAATATCAGAAATTTTTCACTTTTAATTGTTTTATGGATAATTTATATAAAGTTGATATTGAATGTTTTTTACATAAGGTGAACATTGAAATATTTTGTTTATGATCAACATTGAAATATTTTTTATGTTATTAATATACATATTTTTAAATGTTACATGTCAACTCCAAGTCAAGCACTAAAGAAATTACACATCTCCTTTATACTAGGAAAAGACCACACCTATCTACATATTCATTTCTTTTACTTTAAATATATATATATATATATATATATTAAATAAGCCTACTTATAATGCTAGATGCATTATAATCAAATTCAATTATAATGATGATATATCTATGGAACTCCTCCCCTTATTGATTTAAGCATGCATGTCCTCTCCCTATCAAAGAAGAGGTAAAAATTTTCATACTTAATATCAAAGCACAAAATCCTATGCAAATATCCTACCTCTTCACGTCCATGGATGACCATGAACTCATTTATGTTATAAAAACCAAGCTTCCATTGTTAGTTTCAATTCTCCACCAAATTCAAAATTTACAATGAGCTTGTATCAAAAGATATCAATATACCAAAATTCATTGATGATGCTCTCAAATCAAGACATTATATCCCTATTTTGGGGTTGGGCACTTGCGTTTCGTAGCAAACACATGCCCTTCTATGTGTATCAATTCTTAATTTCCTACCATATGTGCATTTTTCCAGGGGAATGACTATTAGGTGAACCCAAAAAACAAACAAATAGTGAACAATGGTTTAGTTAAGGGGCCTCACTCTCCCTTCAAAATTTGTTAAAAATAGATTGTTACAAGCTTTAATTCAATGTAATATAATAAATTAATTCAATGCAATATCCTAAAAGGAAGGGACTTGCAGTGTTTTTGCTTTTATATATTCAGTTTGGTTAGTATTATTTTAAATTTTTTTTTATGCAATAATATTCTATACAAAATAGATATTCAGTTTGACTATCATTATTTTAATATTTTTATGTAGTAATATTTATACAAAATCGATAATTTTTTTAAAATTGATTTTTGTTATGTTTATAAGATGTCATTACCTTTGTTAATATATTTGAAGGTCAAATTGAGTAACAATTTACTTATTCATATCGTGATACAATGTAGAGACTACCGACAATCCCTAGGGATGATGGGAAAATAAATTTTTGCTCTAGGATATTTGAAATAATGAATTTAAAGGATTTCTTTCCCATTGTCTCAATTCCTACATCAAAAAAAGTTAAATGCAATAAACCTAAAGGATAATGTTCAATGGAGAAGAAGCATCTTACATAACTCAAAAATTGCATGTACTGTAATCAAGCCTTGCTACTAGCCCCAATGTCTAACCCTCTTGTTCAATGGAAAAGAAGCATCGTACAGAACTCAAAAATTGCATGTACTGTAATCAAGCCTTGCTACTAGCCCAAGTGTCTAACCCTCTTTCTGAGGGTTATGTTGTGGATATGGAAGTAATGACCTTGTCTTCCATGTAGGGAGTACTAGCTAAAAACCCATAAGTTGGATTAAAGAGGTATCAATAATCACACACTTTAGATTAAAACAGGGAAATAACGTCTCCATATTAAAAAAATTAAGGTGTTGATAGTCAACAAAACCTCCATCATACCCATCAACTAAACATGACGATGACATAAATAGAATGTGAATGGACCTAAAACAACTTCTTCTTAGATCCACAACTAATCTCCTTTGAAGTATAATATACAACTTTAAAAATGGTAAAAGTATCTAGGTAAAAAATTGATTACATAGTGTTAACTATATATAACAAATAAAGTTTATATAATATTCAAGAAAATTTTATGGGGAAATCCAAGGGATGCTTTTCCACATTCGTAGATAACATCCCTAGTAAACTCATCAATGTAGACTAGTGTACTTCACTTAAGGGGATTCAAACCAAACATCTACTGACATGAAACTAGTCAAATGTCTAGTAACATTGTTAACAAATGATTAAACTAACCCCTTTGACTATATTCTAATCACCTATATATCTCATGCCTATACACTTTTTTCATGAAAAAAAATCAATACAAATATTTTTAATTTAAAATAATAATAATAATTATTGTTTATAAAAGCACAATTTCATATGTTTTTTTGAAAATGTTTAGTAATTTGATAATGCATAATCATATTTAAGTAAAATTTATAAGTTAATAAATTCCATACATTTTCTTCACTAACACATTTGAGCTAAATTGTAAAGCTTGAATTGCACATATTGTATTCTTACCACTTGAATTTTTTTAGCATATGTGTATTTTTAAATTTATTGATGAGATGCATTTTCTTTTCTTTCAAGGAAACCTTCACGGAAAACCTTTTGAGTACTTCCCCATGATCCATGGATGGAAAACAAGGTAAATTGTTGGCCTTGATTACAGGGCCTAACCCGGTGGGAACATCGAGTGAGGCCCAACAATCTCTACAATATATCTGGACAGTGACTTAACCCCAATACCTTTTGTTTTATAACCATGACACTCATCCACTCGAACTAACCTACCAAGCTATTGAGATGTATTCCCTTACCATTGACAATGTTTCAAATATTAAAATAAATTTAATAAATTTATTAATATCTAACCACATGCATCTTAGATTTAATACATGTCTTAATAAGTAAATACAACTTTGAATACATTGTTTTCATTGTTATATATTTTTTAAATAACTTTAAAGAAAATTCCTAAGTATGGTAAAACTCATAAATATTTGGGAATGCTTTATGATGTATTTGTAAATACATTGTTAATATGGAAAAAAGTGTAAGAATCCATAATGCTTGGTATGGATCCATAATACGGAAATAAATCCATAGTGCTTGGTATGAATCAAGTTGTAAAATCGTAAAATCATTTATATGCTAAGAAACTGCATTATGAAGCATAGAATGTTGAAATAAAAGGAAAGTTGAAGAATATATATGAATATTCTTGGAGGAAAAAGAAGTATTATGTCATCAACAAATACAAGGTTATTTTTGAACAAATTTGGTTCACTCCCACACTTTATTGGTGAATATTCATTCCTAAGAAATTATTGTGTGCAATCTCGAATACTTTTACTCGGTTTGGTTATGCTTCTATCTTGTACAATACACCTCACTATTCATGCATTCAAGTAAATCTCAAACTTGTTCATTACCACTTCTATGACCACCTAATTCCTCATTCTATCCTTAAGCTTCAATCCAACAAGGCCTAAGATGTAGAGAAATCAAAGAGGATTCATTCTTGAAACATAGTTATAGTTATGAAGTCTTAGAAGTCTATGTATCATATTTATTTAGCTACAATGTGGCTCATGAACTTACACCCTACAGGACCCCATATCATTCATCCCATTTGCTAGATTAGAGAACAAAATAACCCTAGTAACTCTCATACTATTATAGTTGACCATATATTGGTTAATATCTTTGCAACATGTTTAGACATATATATCTCTAAGTGGTCGTAGACCAAGAGATTATGGTTAAGATCTTTGCAACATGTTTAGACATATATATCTCTAAGTGGTCGTAGACCAAGAGATTATGGCTAAATGACGAGCAAATTTCAAATAGGACTATCCAAGTTTCAAATGATCCAACTATCCCAATAGTAATCATATCTTCACCTTGACTTCCATCATTTAGGAGGTAAAAAAGGAGGTCAAAGAATCATAGAATTTTTTTTTTTTTTTTTCTAGATTTCTATAAAACATTTGACATAGTTCATTGATAGTTTCTAGCTAACAAGATTAAGTCTCTAGGTTTTTTGGTTTTGGTGGCTTTTCTCTTGATGATGCTCTATAAGTCTATTGTTGGTAAGTCTTGGTGGCTTTTGTTGTGAGGATGCCCTACAAGTCCATTGTTGGTAGGGTACATAAGAGTGCTAGCGAGACAAAGGAAATTCAAATTACTTGTTGGTAGGGTACATAAAAGTGTTAGCGAGACAAATGAAATTCAAATTACTATAGGAGTTAAAAAGGTTTTTTTTCCCTCCTACACTATTTGGAATTTACCTTAATTCTATGGAGTATATCATAATAGGCACCCTACGTTCCCTTACGGTGCTTTCTCAAAGTTGAGTTCCTTTTACTATTATTTTATTTTTACATGAAATTATATTGATGTCTCATTTGGTATTTTATTTTTACATGAAATTATATTGATGTCTCATTTGGTAAGGGATCTCGAGAGACAAGTATTTTTGGATCCTTTTGTGATATTCATGTGCTTTAGGTAAATTTTAAGAAAACAAAACTATTTTCTTTAAACATTTTCAAGCATGAGTTGGAAAAAGTGATTCTCATTTATAGAGGTGAGAGTGTTGATATCCTATCATCACATGTAGACCACACTTCAATTTGATATCGACAAGAGAGTTTATAATCAACAAGGGTTGTGTGTCTCTCATTTCCTTTGAGAAACATTTTTTTCAACTTCAATTTTAGGACATTGAGATGGATATCTTTCTCTTTCATTTATTGGGCACACTTGATCTTCTATATGGGTGGGATATTTGGAGACCATATCTTCGGATAACACATTGAATTTGGATGAAGAGGGTACTTAACTCAATGCTATTTAAGAATATTAATGCCAAGAGATCGGTCCCTAAAGACATCATTCTTATGTGTATTAACACTATTGTTAGGTTAATCTTGACTTGATCAAGGGTGATTAGGTGTGAATCCAACTTTGATAGTGTCACTTTGGATTCTGACAATGTCAAATTTGATTCCAATTTGATGTAGTGTATTTGGATTTTAATATTGTGAATTTATATTTTGATGTGTATATACCAAATTCCAATATTAATGTATAACATTTTATTTACCTAAATGCATACATATCACTATGATATACATTGCTAAATATACCAATATTAAAGAGAACTATAATAGAAACAAGTGTTTACATTGCGTTGAAAAATTATACATGTTCATAAATAGTTAAAGAACTGTATAGTAAGGATGCTTGCAATCACCACCAATTCAAACACATATGAACCATACATACAAAATAATTTAGGAATATGAGTTAGTCCTTCCTACCAACTTTGCCACCTTATGTACAAACCCTATAACTACATCACTATAGAAATATTCACAATATTCGTATCTTAGGCCATGAGAGAAGATATATATTAACCTTCAATATTTTTAACTAAAGTAATGGATAACTAATATCAACTACCTATTTATGAGTTCCTACATGATACATATCATTAAAAAATAACGAGTATGGAAGTTTTTCTTTCAAATAATTTATCGTTCACCAACATCACTCTCACCATTATGCTCCTTCTATTCTTATTGTAGCTTGCTAAAAAACCCTTCTCGATTATTTTTATTTTCCCTTATGTCCATCCTATTTACCTTTGGTGACCAAGCCCATATGGTGCTATTAACATCAACGAAAATATTTCCTTTTGCTCCAAAAGCTTGATGTTAAGTTTTCTATAAATAATTTTTGTACAAAACATTGTTTACCTTTAATGTTTCAGTGGGCTTCTACCATTCAACCACTACCTTCTAAGACTCAACAATAACATTTGAATCTTGATAAACGTTTTCCTTTTCCCTAGCCAACCATATCACATAATCTATATCTAGTGATTTTACTATGAGCATTTGTCCCTTTACAAAACCATACCTTGAACATAATGCATTTCTAGGCTTGTTATATAAAAATCCAATGTAGTGATCCTAAAGTGTGGACATTTTCCATCAATTTTGCTTCCATGACATCATGTGTGGGTTTTATATGAATGTTTATGCCCTTTTCCTCCACTTGATGGCCATAATTCATTTTTTGAGTATATCATTTTTTGCAAAGGGTTTGCTCAAATCCTTTAAGACATTTTCCCCTATATGTAATCCATGTAATCTTTGGATGATAATATAGTTCTCTTCCCTTGTCAATCCCTTTATTCCATAGAGAAATATATGTTTCTATTCTTTATTCATCTCTTCCATATTAGTTGGTCTCTTTTCTTGTAGGTTTAATAGTTAAGGTTTACCTCTAGGTCAGTTTGGATGACCATCGAACAATAAGTGCCACACATTAATACTAGATTACCACTTTTCTGTAAGTTTTAAACCTGCGAAGTAAAGCAATGCATATATATTCTTAAGCAATACAGAAATTAATCAATGGCTCATACACAGAATACACAGAGATCTTTACCGGAAACCCTCAACCGGGAAAACCTTTCTTTTTCATT